>CM046858.1:44596547-44864047 GCA_025617745.1 Heliocidaris erythrogramma | reverse complement strand
AGTTACGAATGACGTGCTAATAGCATTGGATAAAGGTGAAGAAGCAATTCTAGTATTGCTAGATTTTTCAGCTGCCTTCGACACCATACGACATGACATTCTCCTGACACGACTAAAAAACAAATTTGGATTAAGAGGCCAGGTCTTGAAGTGGTTTGAATCCTATCTGTTCGACCGAAGTCATCGTGTGGTCATTGATGGTGAACAATCATCATCTCACCTCATTAAACAGGGAGTCCCGCAAGGATCTGTACTTGGTCCGATTCTATTTACATTATATACTGCTCCACTTGAATCACTCATAGATCAGTATAATGTACAAAAAATGTTCTATGCTGATGATACACAACTGTATATTTCATTTGAAAAGTCAAGTAGTTTTGATCCAGCCGACGAAATCTTGCCTTGCATTTCAGGCTATCAAGGAATGGTCCCAAGTCAATTGCCTCAAACTTAACAGTAGCAAAACAGAATTTTGCTACTGTATATCCTCACGTTTTCGTGAGTCACAACCTATCAATGCACTAGATATCAATGGAGCGTTAGTTCAAGCAAGCCAATCTTGTAGGAATTTGGGAGTGATCTTTGATTCTCGAATGACATTTGAGAACTTTATATTGCGCAAATGTCGTGCTGCTTCATACGCGCTTTACAGAATTGGTAAAATACGCCATTATTTGGACAAACGTACAACTGAAAAACTGGTACATGCGTTCGTCTTATGTCACATTGACTTCTGCAATAGCCTCATGTTTGGATTACCACAACAAAAAATTAGAAAATTACAGACTCTTCAAAATGCAGCAGCAAGACTAGTTACTAGAACCCGAAAATACGAATCAATCACCCCTGTCTTACGAAACTTGCATTGGCTTCCTGTTTGTAATCGCATACTGTTTAAACTACTTGTCTTTGCCTATGAATGCTTCTATGGAATAGCCCCAGAATACTTATCTGAATTGTTCAGTTCATACCAGCCAGCTCGTAGCTTAAGGTCAAGCACAAAAAATCTGTTTGTTGTTCCTATGATAAAGACCAAATCTTATGGTGAACGCTCTTTTGTACACGCTGCTTCAGTTTTATGGAACTCGGCCCCAAATGATCTACGAAGTATTGCTGATTTAGATAAGTTTAAGGCTATGCTTAAGAAGCATTTATTCAACACTTGATTTGCATGCATATGAACCCAGTGCCGAACACCAAATGTACTTTGTTTTTCTTGCTTTAAAGCAGTTCTATATATTCTATATGCTGTTCTTTCTTTTTCTGCTATACAAGCGCATAGGGACATGCCAAGGCAATGTGTTATGCGCTATACAAGAACTGAATATTATTATTATTATTATTATTATTATTTTCCCCTTTATAAATGATAATGTCATTTAGCTGAGCAATCTTTTTACATACTTTTATTTCGTTGTTGTTGTTTTGTTTCACCAGAGAGGAAATATGATAATAAAAAAAGAAACGCAACTAGCATCGACAATTCTAATATCGTTAGGCACTACATTAGCTGTTGAGCCGTCATGCTGATGCTAGAAAGGGTGTAGTTTACACGTGGTGTCTGTGGGTCCAGTCATTGAAGGGGGGGGGGGGGGGGGCTTCCCCTTCATCCGGCAGCTACTATCTACATAATTATTTTACTGTCGTGATTTTGGGGAAAACTGGCAATATGAACGCAATTGTGCTTTTTCTGCTTCTTCTTTTGATCCCTCAACGCGTTACGACATCCTCTCTACTCAAAGCGATCCTGTCTATTGATTGAGATCAATTCTTTCTTGCCATCGATTTTCAGTCAAAGTCCCTCGACACGTGACTTCCTTTCCTTGCTAATGCGCTGATTTTCGTCAAGTAAAATTCCCAATGCGAAGGAAATCCTCTCTTATTCACTGACAGAAACACATCAGGTCCGTGTGAAATTCATGTGCCAACTTCTTTTTTCCACTTCACCCATTTGTATTCAAAAACAAAAATATACATTAAACCTCTGGCGTATAGGGTGATCTAGATGTGACGTGAGATTTTTGTCATATATTTTGGATCATCAGATCTTGGTTCGAATCCCACCGTGGCATGCATGCCATGGTGTAGATTATCAGTCGAAATCTGTAAACAATTATACGCGTTTGGAAGAAGGATTAACTGTAGGCCTATGTATAGTAGTAGGCTAAAATCGTAAAATGTGCCATTTTTCAGCTTTTTTTATTCTTGAGATGGTGCGCACGATATATATATATATATATATATATATATATATATATATATATATATGTATATATATATATATATATATATATATATACAGGGTTGGAAAAAAGTTTGGAATATTTTTTTGGCGATATGTCTGATTTTAAATGCTAGTTTCTACTATATTGTGATGAATAATTCATCCAAATCGGATTAACTGTGTTGAATGAAGTCTACTGTTCCATCTTGTACCAAAGATTACGTAATATTGTTAAACATGTTACAATGGCTGACCAATGAACCACATGTTGTCAGATTTGCTCTATTTGTGTTTGAACATCTTGTTATACATTTCTGTACTTCACGTGGAATTTTGAAAAAGCTACGTTCAGTTTGCAGTCATTTTGAGGACTTCGGTATAGCAATTAAACTGTATCTGATTATTTAACTTTTTCGTTAGACATTTGCAAAAACAGCAAATATACGCTTCCGAATTCCAAGTGGACCTCTGCACTGTGTGATAAGCCTGATTTTTAATGTTGTGCTTTTAAAGTTAAAAAGGGACACATATCTTTTATTTGAACCTCAAAGAAGAACTTAAAATGACGAGGGATATGTTTAAGACAAGAAATAATTTTTGGAATAAAAATATTCCAAACTTTTTTCCAACCCTATATATTATATATATATATATATATACATCAGTGGCTGATTTAGGGGGCATTTCCAGCCCGTGACCCCCCCCCCCCCCAATTTTCAAACCAAAGTGTGCCCCACCCCTCCCCCTTTGCACCTTTTTTCTCCTTTATTTTGCTTACCAGAGAATTTAGGAGGTGTCTTCGTTTTCAAAGAGAGAGCAGTCATGCGTATGTCAACAAAGCTTACTGTACGAGAAGCTGTCATAGCCAAATTTCACGCTTCTTCAAGCATGACTACTGTCAGACTATTGCAAAAAGTATCAAATTTTGAAAATGACATTGCCTCACAAAAAACAGCCTTAGAATTAAAACGCCTTTCCCCAAATAGCATCTTGCTTTCGTTTTACTCGGAAAAAATTTATGCAATAAATTGCAGATATCTCAGGTGTTGCCGGTCCTTTCCTAGCCATACTCTATAATTATACATGTTATATGTGCGGTTGAAATAAATTTATTGAATTTTCAGGTTTTAGATAATGGCAAACTTCTTTAATCGATATCTTCCTTTGAAGCAGCCTCCCCCCCCCCCCCCCCTTTGGAAAAAAAGGTAATTTGTTCGTATTTAATTTTCATTGCTGCTTGTTAAGTCCAAGAACCAAATATTAGCGAATAAAACCGAGGGGATAAATTATAGCTACACTAACTTCATAAAAAGATTTAAAAACTTTAAAACCATACTATAATGAAGGATTTACTCAGATTTGTAAGCAATTCACTATATTAATAATTAATTAATTCTTTCACCAGATTTTCACTGGGAGAGGAGACTACTTACGAATTCCTTCAGCATGGTCAGGGTATCGTCCGTTCTGATTAAATCATAATTTAAACATTTCGAAAAAAATATCCGAATCGTCTGATCATCAGCATCATTACAGTGGCTTTCAAAATAGCGTGAAATTTTTAATATGAATATATAATGAGTATGTTAATGTTTTATTGTGACCTGCCTGAAATCCTAAAATTCCAGTATGCACATGAGTCGTTCAGGTGCCCATACCTGTACAGTTTTTCGGTGAGTTGAGATAAAATCCTGACAGGGGTGCATCAGTTGACTCTGCGTCTGATGTCGGCAACAAACAGTTGAATCGCTCTTGCCAGAAACCTCGAAACCAAGGGTTCCTGGTGTTGTTGTCGGGACGGAGATCGAAGTAATAGGAGTCGAAGTCGACGTAGTGTTCGGTGTGGGGCTTGATGGAGATTGCACCGATTGCTTCCTCCTCGACTTCGCGGACGACCTCCTTGCGATTGGCCCAGCCATCACTAGGTTATGGGAAAAGAGAAAGACATCAGACTTACAGAGAAATTGCAGACGAAAACGTCATTACCACATGGGCCCTGTTTCATAAAAACTAAACTTGTTATCAGTAACAACTTCACATTTCTATGACAAATTCGCTCTCAGCCAATGAGATGCAAGGATTTCAGTAGCTTATAACAACTATCGTAATTTGTAAGTCTTATGAAACGGAACCAAGGAGCACTAAGAAAACTAACATTGAACAAAGTTACGATTGAAAAATTAGGTATAACTCACGAATAAAGAAATCTAATCTAAAAACATCTGCATTGACAATGAAAATATTCAGATTGCCGTGTCACGTATTTTCGTTTCATTCAAGTTCCCTTTTAAATTGCATGCGACATGGAATATCTAAGAGGCGATGCGACAATATATTCGAAGGGAGAGGAAGGTTCTAAACTTGCTGACAAGGTTGTCAACGATTTTCCAACAAACAGATATGAAGTAGGAATTCTCAAATTCACAGATTTGCAAACAGCAATACGGAAATATGGAACGCAATGTGGAGGTCATATCCTCCCCCATTACAAACTCACGTAATAATCCACTAGAAAGCCCCTTTGTATAACGCGAAGTTTTAAAATATTGTAGGAATTCTTATTAATAAGTGATTGTGCTATAGAGGAGAACGGGTGAAAGTACCTTCCCCACCCCCGCCCCTCATCGACTTCAGAAACCAGGGAAGGGAGCGAGAGAAAGAGAGAGAGGGCGGAGAGAGAGCGACAAAGAGAAAAGGCAACGTGTAAAGAAGACAGTACTACCCTATGCCACTCCTTTCCTCCATCTATGGCCCTGTAATATCTCGCATTTCGTCCACCTATTATTTCAGGTGTCCATCCGGCTTTGATATTAGTGCCCCCACAAGCGCTTGGCCCTGGCTATGCCACTCTGTTTGATATTCATTGATTATTCATGTACGCACCTTCCAATCACCAGATACTTCCCAATCTTTCCTTTCCTCCTGGTAGCCGTTAAGAGTTTGGTGACAGTGATGCCCTCGCAGAAACAGACCACGACATGCGCTGTAGGTGTGTCTTCCAAGGTGTCGATGATCTTATCAAACTCCGAGGCCTTCGATCCGCTGTAGATACTGGCCGAGGCTGCGATGCAGATTCCTCGGGCTTCGGCAAGGGCACGAAACGCCTGCATTCCGCTTTCACCATAGTTGCCTAAGAGAAGATAGAATGGAGAATATCGATGATATACATCCATAGCAACAGAATATTGCATGAATAAGCCATTTCGGAGATGCAATCTGAGCATGAGCAGATAAAGGTCATCTGTACAAAATTCTAAAACCCACTGACACTAATATTCGATATGTGCTCATGAATGTCATGTAATCATTATTCAATTATGCACTAATGGTGCATTCCATGATATCCAGGTGGAAGTATTCTTTTTAGAGGGGGAAACAAAAGCTATTCATGAGGCACCTCTATCACTCCCAGAGTTATTTTTCTGAAGTGCACATAAAGGGACCCTCCATGTCAAAAATATCTGTGGATATTTGGGGTCATTTGTACCATGCGCTAACCCCGAACTGGCTTATTGGATTTGGCATGCTTCTTCCAAACTATACCACTTTTTTCAGAGGGAGAAATGTATTTTGGAAGTGGATTTACAATCAATTAAAAAATAAAAGTCTTTTATATATATATATTCCTGTTGAATCAAATCATTGGGTCAAATAGTTTCTTATACATGGATAAAGAATATTTAAATGAATGGGAAATATTAACAGTTTTTGGCGCACGTATTTTCCAGAAGGGGCATGTTCGTCTTTATAATATCTGTATATGATTAATGTCTATGAACAAAATTAGTTATACAAATTGCAGCAAGTAGAGTTATTGTTTTTTTCTATCGCTTTATACAGGAGTTCATATCAAGTAAGGAATGTTTTGTATGTGCATTAATATTGTTTGAACAAATAAAGTATTTTTCCTCTTATGTAAACTAGCTAAAAAAATATAATTAAAAAAAAATTAGTTATACAAAGCTTTTTAACTCTTAGTCCGTATTTTCATTTTTTTTTTAATACAGAAAGTAAAGAGGATAACACATTATCATTATTTAATTAAGATAGCTGATTGCCCTGATATATCGAGGAGAAAAAAAGCATATAGATGGACAGCTGCTGTCGTAGTATCTATACTCATTTTTGATAGAAAAAAACCCTAAAAGTAGCAGTCAAGCATTTATGCCAATCAATAACAACTGGATAAATATATCTGACATTACCAAGAACAAGCGCTCCCTGTATGCCATCGGTAACTCTTACATCGTACCGTTATAGCAGCCATCACAGTGCATTTTAGAAATGATCAAAGCCATTCATTTGATAAACTGGATCAAATTCTCGCACAGGTGCTGGTTTTTACTCCCAAATAAAAATACACATTAAAAGATAGCTATGTTCAGCAGTTTCAAGGAGGCCGGCGGTTTGTGCAGGACTTTTTCTTAATGTAAATCGCGCGTTTTAAAGCTTTGACAGATTGAAAAAGACAGGTGCTAATAAGCTAGACGTCTTGTGACGTAATGATGACGCCCCTACTCAGAGACAAATAGTTGTCTACCGGGGGCATCGCTAGGTCATTTTTTGATGGGGGAGTCCGAATAAATTTGCAGATGTATTTTAGGAACGTATTAGGGAGTTAAAACAGGGATTGAAACAATCTGTGAAAGAAAGGGTCCTCATATACACAAATTTCGTGGAACGATTATAAACTTGCCGATAGAATTTCTAAACAGGTGTGCCACTCCTCCGCCTCCTCCTCCACACCCCGCCCCCTCGCCCTCTCCCACCCTTGTCAGCGGTGCTCCTCGTCACAAAGTCGTTTGTATGCTCGTCTTCTTGCTTTGCTCACCGCCAGTTTGTCACGCAATCCTCAGCGTTACATCGGATATTAAAATGGTTGTTTATCATAAATTCGATACTTATCCCGAAGGTCCCGTCCTTATATACTGATCCGTCGATCCTTCTTTTATATTTCTTCTTCTTCTTCTTTGGGGATTTCTTGTTTTGTTTGGGGTTTGTTTTTATTTTGGTGATTTGATTATAAACATGATTATATTGCAAGTACATGTACGGTGTTTTTCTTATTCTACTTGGCATTTAATGGTCACTTTATGCATATATATAGGGTGTGTATTCCTCTGCGGCGAATTAATCATGTCTATGCTTCATCAATCATGAATGATGCCCCACAACATTCATTTCCTGGATAAACTTCAACAAAATTGTCGGCATGAACTTTGAAAACATTTCCCCCCTTGAGACATGAATGATGAATCTCTGTACCGACATCCATGACATTAAAATACAGTTCAGCGCCCCACTCCTCTTTTTATCTCCCCAACCCCAACTATACCCCCCCCCCCCCCCTTCTCTCTCTCTCTCTCTCTCTCTCTCTCTCTTGCTCTTTCTCTCTCTCTCTCTCTCTCCCTCTCTTCTTGCTTGAAAAAAATCGAATGCGCTATATACTGTGTTTCTTAAAAAGGAAACCCAAATTTTCACATGAAATAAAAATAAAATAATCATTATGCCCTGATTGATTTATTATTCCCGACAAAGTTTCTTTTTTGTCATCCTCTTTCATATGATACCAAATAGGTTATGATATCGTCATGCATTAATGAATTTGAAAGTTTTTAAGTGAGCGATGTCAAAAGCAATTTGCACACAGAAGTAACGCATTTTGTAACTCCGTTGAGTACAATGCAAAGAAACTAAACAAAATATAAAGACACAAAGCTAAGCTAGGTGATATTCGTCATGTTCTTTAGTCATCTTTGCAACATGTATGCAGCATTGTATTATATTTTAAACAAAATAAGCCCAAATGTCCTTCCATTGAAATGGAGGGATAGGTAAGAGAGAGAGAGAGAAAGAGAGGAAGAGAAAAAGAGAGATTGTTGGTCAAGAAAAAATAGATAAAGTTCGGATGGAGGCCGGGAGGGGTGAAAAAGTCAAAGGAAAGAAAGAGTTTGTTCTAAAAATAGAAAATAGAGAATTCGAATTGAAATGGAGGGAGGGAGGGGTAGCTGCGATACAAATAGAGCGGAGATAAAAGGAGACACGAGTAGGAAGAGTCAAGCGGGGACTGATTAACCTCCGAAAACAGGGAATCAGGCCCATCAATCCGTCTTATGGTCTTTTAATCCGTCACAAGATACCTCGTGAGAGGGGGAAAAACATAGCTCACAGCCATCTCTATGTTTGCATGTCAAACAACGCAAGTCACCATGGACTGACGTACCATTCACTTATATTGCCAGAACAACTCGTTTAAAAGGAGTTAAAGGGAATCTGACTCGGTGCAGGGGTAACAAAGTAAGACAATTCCTGTTCTTTACCCTTTTGAGTGGGCTTAGGGGCCGAACCCGAGACTATTCACGGTGCAATGAAAACAATCAACAGTAGCACGTCCTCCCTTCACCCCTCCCTCTCTCTCTCATTCTCAAGTTCTCTTTTACCCCTCCCTCTCTCTCCTTCCCCCATTTCTTTCTCTTCCTGTTTCTCCTCTTTCTCTCTCTCTTTATCTTTACTTCATTTCTACCTTCTTTTCATTTTCTTCCTCTGTCACTTTTTTGTTTTTTCTGATGGTTAGAAAATTCGAAAAAGGTGACCAAAAATTCTGGGCAGTTGACCTAATGGTTCACAACAAAAATCAACCATTCGAATTTAACTGTGATTGTGACAGCTGGCGTTAGGCCTTAACATTTTAGTGCGCTTTTTCTGCAAAGGCAATATCCATCGTCGTCCTATAAGAGGACATAATCATTCTGATCACGCATCACACAAGTAAAAGTACTTCACTTCATCACATGATCTGCAGCAGTGCAGCTGGTTTATTTTCAAATTACACAGGTGCACAACGCTCAGCCGACAAGCTAGAAGCGCTAATGTCATGTATTATTAAACTGATCCATTAATTATGCATCTCGCTAAAAAAAAAACCGAAGCAAATATAGAAAATACGAATAGGAATCACCTGTCTACTTGTATATTTAGATACAAAATAAACCCACCTGATACCATGGCATACCAAAGTAGCGAATGTCATAGTAAACGCCATAGTCTTTGTGTTTCAACAAAAGTTCAGCCACTAGACATGCTAGAGGCAAATTAAGAAGTGTTATAGGCCTGTTTATTTTGCCTCAATTAAATCTCGGCGAATTTGACAATATGATGGATGCATTACCGGTACTTTAATGTCGTGTGGAAGGGGGTTAGATTATTCGTACTTCAATTAGCAATCTCGTTCAATCTGTGTACAGTTCCGTTAGGAAGATTGAGACGGCGCTTTCTTTGTGATGTTAAAGAGTATTATTGGACCCCTTTCATGTCAGTTTATATAATCAGCTATTCGAAGAAATTTGTTATCTTTATAAAACTGAGAATATGAACGTATAGACAATGCAACCTTTGCCACATACAGGGTCTATGTGACTCGTAGTAGGTTCCGCTCCCATTGCCCAGCAAGCGCTCTTCAATACAATAACCATATACTGGGTAAACATAAGAAGAAGATATTACTAAAAACTAATAATTACATGGTACTGATAAAGTTGCACGTCTAGCTACATGATACTCTTTCAAGATATACTTGTATGTTGAAGTGGCAAGAAGAAAAAGTACGGGAAACATATTCTGATATAATAATCAATTATATTTCTACACTGTTAGAACGTTGATTAAAATTTTTAATCTTGTTGGTAAAAAATTTTAATCAACCGAGGATTACCAGGTGTACCAGAAATTTGTAGGTTCAAACTTTAATCAACGGCCTGTTGATTAAAGTTTAACCTGTGGTTGATTAAAGGTTTTAATCATTTGTTGGTTAATCGTATTTTGCTCAACGTTGGTTAAATCGGTGTTGATTAAACTAAAACATATTGTTGGTTAAATGTTTAACCATTGGTTGGTTAATTTTATTTTGTTGGTTAAATGTTTAACCATTTGTTTGTTAGTTTTATTTGGTGAAAAACTTCCCGGAGAAACTCTTTTCATATCTGTAATTGTTGTCTAGCTAGTCTTATAAAGAAATAGATCTACACAGTGATCTTGCTTTCTACGTTCAGCGGTTTGGGAAGTTCGACCTGCTCAGACCTGGACTAGACTTGACTAAGCCAGGCCGGTAGACTACGCCTTTACGCCTACATTGATGCTTATATCTTTTTCTCAAAAAACTGTTCTAGATTCAGTTTTTGTCATATTGATGATTAAAAACAATAATTGTTAATCAACAATATTTTTTAACCCACGCAAGATTAAAAGTCATTTTTAACCAACACCCATTTTATAACCAATGTTGAGCGATTTTTAATCAACATTTTTTTAATCCGCAGTTTTTTAATACATGTTTTAACAGTGTATTAAAAACAAAGCAAGTTACTTATTGAAGTCGCTAAAATTGTTCTTTTTGTTACAAAAATTGATTCGTCAAATTCTCATCATTATTGAAAGAGAACGGAATCATTGCTTGTTGTTATAGCAAATTTCGACTTAACAACCAGTGAATGGCGTAAGCCTATTGGTAACACGAACTGGGCTACTTACATGACTTAATAACATCCTCAGGGGCATCTACAATTTACTGCTTTTAAAAAAACGTGTTTTTCCAGGAATGGAAAAAGAGGAATCTGAGATTTTTCTCTGGAGAATTTAAAAGAGTGATCTACAGATTTGAAGTGAAAGAGTGAGGCAGAATACGATGGAAACGGAGGAGCGCGTTTTGCCCGGAGATGCGTGTATGTAAATGTTCATTACTTCATTCATTATAACCTAAGCTCTCTTATCAAAGAATGAGCTTCTGCTCCTCTTTGTCGATGTCTTACTCCTTTTTTTTTTGTATATGCAACAACACAATTCAGGCTTAATTCCTTGGAATGTCATTAGCTTGGAGAAATATATTTAACTTCATTGATGAATATTTGTTTTACCAACAAAACTATAGGAGATTGGATCATATATACTATCAATGTCATCAATCAAACAATCGATCGATTCAGTTTTGGAACTTTGAAACTTTGAAAAAAAAAAAATATATATATATATATATATGATTTCATTTGATTTTATGGGTAGCCCCATCACTAAACGAAATACCGGTCTACCTTAGGGCCCTGTGCAAAGATCAACATACATTCAAATGGCAATGACATAAAACATAATACAAGATTAACAAATAGGGAGTCATATGTACATGGTGTATTTATATATACACATACATGTACTCCTGAGATACAATGTGAGATATTATTTCACTTTTAAAGAGAAGAAAAGAATCAAAATATAAGTACGATAAATTATGAGTCAACATATCGATTACACATAGCCATAATCAAATGGATGCAATATGTAATCTCGAAAATGGAATTATGTACATATCGTCCATACATTAAGTGCGATATTTAAACCAAAAAAAATTACATTATGAATCATAAAAATATTTTCTAGATTTAGGACATATTTACACATCATATTTCATGAATGCATTATGTGATTTCACAGCAATACTTCAAATTAGCATTATGTATTTACTTTTATTATAAGTATGATATCATACAATATTATTTTCTTGTTTCACAAAACGAAATAAAGCTATTCTCTAATAGTGATAACATACATTCCGGCATAATAAGAAATGAAACATTGTAACATTGAAAGAATACTTCAAACAAAATTATTTCATAAATTATATATGATATCATTATATATAAACACCTATCGGGTACATTAGGAGGACAGTTTTTGTTCTTTTTCTTTGTCCAACTGTCGACTTAATGTACCAACTGTCGACCTAATGTAGGGGTCTCTATTATGACGAAATAAACTGTATTGTCAACTGTCGACCTAATGTACCCGTTAGTCAAATATATGATATCATTATATATATATATATATATATATGTATATATATGTGTGAGGGTGTGTGTGTGTGTGTGTGTGTGTGTGTGTGTGTATGTGTACAATATAAATCCTTTATAAAATTAGAATATATAAGATAAAATCAAAAAAATGCATTCAAGTGATTTCCAAATATACATACTTCCATTACTATACATCTACATTATGTTCAGTGCCTCCAGAAAATTGTAGAAAAATTGTGTGGAGACTATATTTGAAGGCTCAGTAGAGCTGGCCTACAGCCTTTTTTTTTTTGGGGGGGGAGGGGTTTGGCTTGTGTATCTGATATACTCTCTCCAGTCTAGAGATTGATCCAAACACACTCCAAGGTATTCAATGTCTGTACCTGGCTTAGACCTTGTCTACAGTCAAATGAATTGATTGATCAATTTCTGTGACCTTCTGAGGAGATCCAAACAACATTAATGGGACATTGAGTGTTAAACTATTTTCTTTGAGCCAATTTGGCACTGTATGCAATTCAGCTTTTATAACTGTTTCAATTTCATTTGCATCCACCCCACTATACATTAGTGCATCATCATCTGCATACAGCATAATCTGACATTTTTTTCACGACACTTGGCAGATCTTTTACAATATAGAGAACAACAATGGCCCTAGGATGGACACCTGCGGGACACCTGTATCTATCATCCTCATATCAGTAAACGAATAATATGCAGGGCCCTCAGGGAGAACAGTATGTAGTACTGATGAGGCTACCCTGGGTAAACAAGACATATTATTATTATTATTATTATCATAATTATCTGATTTGGTACCCTTTACAATGGTTACTTGTTGTCTATTCGTAAGATAACTGATGAAACATTTCAATTCCATGTCTGACCAAGTCGAATGCCTTTCTGAAATCCAGAAAGACAACGCCCGTCAACCGACTATGAACCATTGCTCTATATTTGTAATCTGTAACATATGCTACTACTGTACTACAGTTCTACAAAATGGTCATGGAGGATCCAGTGAAAGAACCACTTTCCCACTACACTTAAATTTTGCTGGCCCGAACAACACTTTACATTCAAATCAATTTAAGCCAGTTTCTTACAATATTAAATACCATTACAAGAACTCAAAATAAGCCTAAACATTGCAAAAATGGGCAGGATACGTGGAAATAGTGTAGCTGAGGGGAGGGGCATACAGAATTATTATATATCAAAAAGGTTCATTTTGTTTCGCTGTAAGGATTATGACATGAAATAGTCATGAAGGACATTTTAGCTGAAGTATATTGTCCTTATCTTTACATTAATCATGGTAATGACCGCTCTTTCATTAAAGATTTTCCTTTTCACCTCGGTTTCGTTGATATAGTACATACACGTCACAGTGAAAGGTTAGCCGCCTGTCCAATGTCATCAAATCAATTTTCTCTCTTTTCAATTTCGTCCGTTTGTAATTCACGAAATTAATTACGCTAAGTGAGTTCGTCACGACAGACAACATGCCCGTTGAAAAGGTGAATTTCTTATTATTATCATCACAATCCAATATTTGATTTATCTCCCCAGCAATTAAAACTTATCCCCATCCAGCGTTCTTGAAAATTGATTTTAACCTTGAGCGATTTTAGCTCTTATCAGTTGACATTTCTCATCGCAGAACAACTAAGCTATGACGATATTGCAGGGATATACAGTACCATTGTATTTTATTTTCACGTTGTGTTAAATCCCCTATATGCTTTGCTCTTCGTTAATATCAGAAAGAATAACATTATAAACCCGGTCTATCCCTCTTTAGTCGTTAGATTAAAGTCGATAGAGATAGACAGGGTGGATTCCATGGAATAAAATATAGTGACGTTGATGTTTATGAAAGGAAACGCTTAACATTAAGCTTAACGATGGAAATAGGACATTAAATAAAGCAAACTTTATGATTTGCAAGACAAGCATCCAGAGGATAGTCGAGTAAGGAAAAAAAAGGGATTGATTTGGAGCTTTTACCGTAGTTTGTATGTGATTTTGCCAAATCATGATATTTAGTCGTAACTATAGTTCCCAACTATCTGTTTCGATATACATCAGAAAAATCTGAACACAAAGGCCCGTATTCTGAACTCCGGTTTAACTTAAACCATGGTCTAAATATGTGGTTTAACTATGGGCAGCCAAATGTGACACAAACCTCTAACAGTAGATATTCAATTTATCAGCATTTTTGGGACTCAAACTTTTAAAAAACTGTACAATAGTTTTCTTGACCATTAAAAGCATGAGACCAGAATCCAGTAAACATAAGGAACATATACAGAGTAAACAAAGTTTTGACATTTTGGCTACCCATAGTTAAACCACAGATTTAGACCATGCTTTAAGTTAAACCGGAGTTCAGAATACGGGCCAAAGGCTCTTATATTTAACTAAGCACGGCTATTTCAAAGATTAAGTAAATGAGCTCTAAATATAATTGAAATAATTTTACTTTTGACTACTAAATGGAAATATATATGTACAGGGAACGAGAACACCCAAAGGTAGATTGGATTACGAGCATGGCGAGGGAAAGAGAATGCCTGTATAAGTTACCCAAAAAAGGGGGGCGACGCGTTTTTAACAAAATGTTTTACCTTTGATAAGTCTTCTGCAACTTAATGAAATCCCTAACGTTCATCGGAATATTTGTCCTTTGAATAACTCATATAAATGACTCAACTTTTATGTAATTCTTGTTTGACGCTCTCTACACAGAAGCACACACTTGTTCTAGGATCAATATTTAGAAGCATTTTACTTAACTTTCATCTTTCTCGCTCGCTCTCTCTCTCTCTCTCTCTCTCTGTTATATAATTCATTTGTTTAAATTCCCTTGGTTTCGGCAGTGTTAACATCAGTAGAAACACAACATACACACATACACCACACGCACACACACACCCCCACACACACACACCTACAGGAGATCAGTAAAAGCGTTGCCTATAATCTATTGACTGTCGCAGTACGAGTAATCCACCGTCAAATCGACCGTGAAGCTTCCCGGGCATATTTACAAGCCGCTAAATGGACCACAAGTAATGCATTTTTTTCCTGGACCGGCCTTTTCGTTATGATTAAAATAGGATTGATGGGAAGGTTTTTTTTCTCCCCCTGGATCTGATTAGTATGTATAATATCATTCCCTAGGGGCCCGACAATGGTGAGGGTAAAAAAAAGAAGTAAATTAATAGCAGGATTGTTGACCCCAATAAAGTAACATGCAACCAAAAGATATGGTTTGCATACTATACGGAGCTCGACTGATTTTTTGTAACTTGTTTATTTAAAGGGATTAAAAGCAACCCCTTTGACCACCTAGTTCTATATCTATTCAATTCTGAATTCAGTCTCCATCCCCAACTCCTCCTCTCTCTCCCCCTCCCTCTCTCTCTCTCTCTCTCTCTGTTCTCTTTCTCTATCTCTCCCTGATTTTATATGATTCCCCATCCCTTCCCCCCTCTCTCTTTCTTCCTCTATCTCTCTCTCTCTCTATCTTCCTCTTAAACATCGTGACGCTCTATTTCATTTCCGCTCCTCAGTCTCCCTCACTGCTCCCTCTCCCTCTCTCTCTCTTCTCTACTCTCCCCTCTCTATATGTTCTCTCTCTCTCTCTCTCTCTTTTTTTCTTTCTCTCCCTGATAGACTATTTCACATTCTTACAACCTTTATGACAAATTAGCTCAATACATCATAATACGACATGTAAGGCACGAGAGGTGATGCCGTAGGTTATCATAGGTTGTCTATGGTAGATATTAACTTACTTTTTACATGCCTTTGCCATTTTTTTGTTACAAAGTCAGTAGGATGAGCGGAGGTGAGTGCGATATAAATATTTACGATAGTTCGCGGACGCTTCATTAAGTTAATTAATGATAAGCTTTAACTTTCTTTAAAAGTAAAAAAAAAACACCAAAAACAAGCCGTCCTTGATAGAGTCATGTGAAAGAAAAAAACTAGAATCAGTAATAGAAGTATTTCTTCAAATTAATCAATTTTTCTCCCTCTCCCTCTCTTTCTCTCTCTCTCTCTCTACACACACACACACACACACACACACACAGCTCACCTCCCCTCCCTCTGTCATTCTTTCTATCTCTTGTTCTCCATCTCTATTCACCCCTTTTTTTTCTCTCTCTCTCTTTCCTGTTCTCTCATTCTCAGTAGACCACATTTTCCGATCACAAAATCTTCCCTTTATTCATTTATGGCGATGTACACTTTCTGTTCACGTCTTTAATTCACCAGTCAGCTGGTCATTATATCGGAGACACGTAAGGCACAATGGGTGACGCCATAGTTAATCTAAGGCAGATATCAAGTTCGTTGGAAGGGTTTTGGGGAATGGAGTTGTCGTTTTTTTTAATTGAAATCTAAATGTTTTGACACGGAAAAATGACTACTATTCGAGTTAATAAAACGTATACTGTCTTTCAAATGTGTTAACATCCTAAATCAACAAACTAAATTAAACTCTGGACCAGTGGCGGATTCAGGGGGTACTTCCGACCCTGTGCCCCCCCCCCCACCCTTTTGGAAGAAAAGTATGCATTTTGACCACAAAGGATCCGCCTTCTGTCGATTGTGCCCCCCCCCCCCCTTTTAGAAATTTTTGCTTGTCGGAGAATTATGGAGGGAAACTGGACCCCCATACCCCCCCCCCCCCCCCCCCCCCTCACTGAGCGAATTTTGGAGGTCTGGTGAAAAAAAAAATTGTCGCCACCCTGGATCCGCGCCTGCTCTGGACCATACACTATACGTAGCCCCAAACCAAACCATAAAATTAACCCAAATTTTAATAGCAACCTAAGCCCCTAAACCTTAATCTTTAACAAAATGCCAATGTCGGATAAGCATAACATGGCATTTCTTCATTTCGCCTCATCAAAAACATGTAATGTTCTCATAATGTCACCATTTTAGTAACATTAAAACATTACGAACATCTTTAACGCGGCTCACTTCAAAAGGGTTAAGTGTGATTCCACGTCGGTGTCCGAGCTAAGTGCATTACCTCCTGCACTATACAGACACCTCCTGTGTTGATTCCCGGTACACGTTTCCCCCCATTCCATTTAACGTGCATCAACCCCATTAACGAATGAGAAAATGAAAGAATGTTCACACTGCATATTTTTACTGTGGCAAATTACACACCTGTTCTCTAAACCAAAAAAAAAATGTAAATAGGAGAGACTCTTTTTTCCTCATAAAATGAAATTGAATGAGGTGGCGTTTATAGTCCATTGATTCCATGTTCCTTATTATACAAGTTTGCTTCCCACAGAAGTCTGTCCCAGTCTGCTGAGCGCCAGAACGGCGTTTACTCATATGATTTTATACTTTTAACGACATTCTGTCTCACAGCAAACGACATCATGGGATCACTCTAAATTGATATACAGGAAAGCACTATAAAAAGCTGTTTTCAATTACAACCGCGCGAAATGAATGGAACATGCATGGTTTAATACGCTGAGAGTCAGGATCATCACAACATGCAGTTCCTCTGAAATATCCAATAATCCTAATACAGAATCTGCAGAAAGTCACAAAGGAAACATTAACTGATTGGCTGATACTGGACAGTTCGCAAGAGCTGTAATGATTATTCATAAGTATTAACCCATTGCTACAAGAGAATATTTATCCCAAACCTGTGATTCACAGGATCGAGACATCGTGGGAAAATTATTACTTACTATGCGAACAGTCCCTCCGAAGAGTTCAGCAGACTCTATCAATAGCGATGACTTGTCTCCTGGAGCTATAATCGCTATATTAGTCTTCTAAAGCATCACCGGAAAAAATAGAAAAGAATCAAAGATGTGAGCGTATCAGTCTACATACCATGATGTGTTTTCTAATGATATTACTCGTCTGGGTAGAAGAGAGCCGACAAAATAACGATGATAGATAATCTCAAATATTGATTATACTACCGTTAGTCTTATACTTGATGCGATAATCTTGATTTGACTGGAGTCTATATAAATTGTAAGGTTTAAAATGAATCAAATTGTACCGATGCCAAGTTCGTTACTTCGAAGGGCATAAAAGTATAATCGAATCTACTTGTCATTACTTATTCATAGCGCCCTTGCTGCCACCACCCTCCCCCTCCCCCCCCCCCCCCCATCCGCTCTTCCCCTCATTTGAATGGCTTTAATATAATTCTCAAAATCCATATTAAAATGTTAAAATAGCGTCAAAATGGAATGAAATATTTTCTTTCTATAGTATAGGCCTACAATTTTATAGCTTTTCATTTACTAGAATTGTGCATTTACATTCATTTAGTAAAAATGTCTCTAATACAAATTTTCGTTATGAGTTGTGTTTGAAAAGAACCCCCCGCCCCCCCCCCCCCCACCCTATCCGTATTCATGTGGTCCTGCGTCTGCTGGCATTTGCAAATAAAGACGCGGCGTGAATCTAAAATAACTTATGAATTCACGCATTCCGAATCGTGGCATTGCAAGTTTTCCAATGCATATACTGAATAAGAAAACATCGTAAAATGTAGTATTACTTTCATCATGGTATCCGTCCATCAATTCAACCACGTCAGCAATATTAGTTAATGTTCCTTTGACACCAACACTTCACCCCTGAGCACACACTCAAACGAACATGGTTTGTTTATAAGACAGCATTCTTGCTTCTAAATAAAGCTCGTCCAATACATGACGACCCTGCCTGTGGTAGTATGTTATAATGTAGGGATTTAATGACCTTCAATTGCATTAAATGCAATTAAGATATGATCAAACCATAGAACGATGGCTCTTGGTAGTAAGTTGTAAAGAAAACAAATTCCAAGTGAATAATTCCTTAACCGCAGGGTGCAATTTTCTTTCAGCTAGTAGCAAATCCGTTCCTCTATACTTTCTCTAAAATAGTAAGTATATGTCTAAAAATTTGTTCCGGTGTTTTGGGACTTACTTTGATTTCAAGAGAGGGAGGTAATATTAGATGAAATCATTGTGAGGGACTATAATGAAGAGAATGAATAAAAGCATCTGATGAAATACCTGAGGATAAGCGGATGAGATTGGGAGAGAGAGATCGATTGACAGAGACAGAGAGATGAACATGATAAACATGAGTTGAGTTGAGAGCCATGGAAAAAGACGGCTACATAGATCATAAAGAGCCAATTACTCAGCGTATGTTGCAGACTTGTGCCGTGCTTATTCAAAATGTTGAGAGATGATTCGATTCGTAATTGGCTTTAATCTCGAGGGTATTTAAATGTACAGGAGTTAGATGAGGGTAAGTTGAAGGGAGGAAATGACATTCAAAATCAGTTTTGTGTGTAAAACAAGAAACCACAGGTCTTTCGTTTTCTCATAAACGAATTCAGAAAAACATATAAATACAAATTAAAAAGCTAAATTGGTCTTCTATCAAATTAAATGGTACTTGCAGTTGCAGTTTACATCCCAATGTATTTTAGAAGCAGTTTTAATAGATTCATTCAACAATTCTTATTTTGATGAAGAAATGTTACGTGGTATTTTTTTAAGGGTTCTGATTGACAAGTGCACACAAAACACATTTATTTAGCTAATCTACGTAACTTGATGTGTGCCCTTTAAGAACTATCCAATGTCAAACATTTTAGAATTCGCCTATCTTCGGCTTTTTAACAAACTTCGATTACATCTTATATCAGTGTGTTAAGGAGTCAAGGATCTTTGTGCAGGATACATGTGTATTATTTAGAGTAGGATTTGGCGCCAACGTGGGAAATGTTTCACTAACCGACCGTGACTTTCAGCAGAATCTGTTCTGTCACTGAGAAGATAATGTTCGACTTGAATAACAGATTTACATTATCACTAATCCTGAAAACGTATATTTTTCGAGCAATTCGACGAATCTCTCTTTCTCTCTCTGTCTTACCATTCAATATAACTATCTGAACCATACCATAACAAACTCGGAAGATAAGACTCTGTTCGTCGTCAAGTTCAGATTGGTTTTCTCCAGGGACCCTATAACCACACTAATTCTTCAAATGTAAAGTCTAAGAATTTTGGAAAAAGAAAGACCGGTTTTACTTTATGCACAGGAAAAGTTAGCCAAGAACATCTCGTTTTCACGGTTAAATTTCCATTAAGATAATACTAATGGAAGGATATTTATCCTTCAGGGCTTTTACAAATAATTACTATGTGGGTGGAAAGTTATTTATACTTAGATTTTTCTAATAATTATTTTCCCAGAAATTGGGAAAAAATGATATCTAGGTAAACCATTCTAGTATTTTATCTACTCTCGTTTTTATTTGGAATAGGCATAAACTATGTCTGGTATAAAATTTCCGTGAAAATTGTCAAGAATTTCAGCTCACTCTAAAAAAAATAAATAATAATAATAATAAAATATCGATTTACTTTTATAGTATACCGGTACACCCAATTACAGAAATAAAAATAAATTTAGCCATAGCATTTTCTATATTCAAACATTTTCAAAGAAAACTAGGTATCAAATATCCGGGGAAGCACTTCATATAAGAAAAAAACCGGTGATGTCATCTTCGATCAGAGAGGAGAGAAAATAAACTAGCTGATCACGAAACTCAAACATGAGCCTGTGTGTTCTAATCACCTGTGACCTTCAATGTATCACATTCTGTAATATCCTTGACCATGGGTTGCATGTTGGCAATTCATACCCATGATCTTCATTTTGGAAAATCACATAAAGAGGTTACTGAATTCTCGGAAGGAACCTTTGACTCCCTGAAAATTATTGTTTGTTTTACTGGACGCATAGTTCCCGGAACGCCGAAGGCGGCGCTATATTCATCGAACACTCTATCGGAACACTGAAAAGGCTTTCATTAGGAAAAGTTCTGTTGCGAATAGAGAGCTCCAGTTTTCTATGATCGCGTTTACCCTTTTTCGCTTTAAATACATGGATACAACACTGAACAGTTTTAATTACATATGACCTCCTTGAAATTAAATGACTCGCAGGTAAATAGGAGAATTTAGCAGTTTTTTGTCACGTTGCTTGATTTGATGACGTCATTGGCGATTTATAAGCCATTTATAAGCCCTTGGATATTAAAGTCTTTGGCGATTTATAAGCCAGTTATAAGCCAAAATTCGTGAAAAATATCGCCATCAAAACATCGTCTGCCAATACGTGCCATAATCAACAACAACAACAAATATCAGCATACTCGTGATATAGGCCCCGCTCGACGCATAGTTCCCAGATCAGAACGCCGAAAATGCTTTCATTAGGGTTCTAACTTCAGTCAGCAAAAATATCTGGGCAAGCCAATATCTGCAAAGTAACTACGTGTGTTTGTAAGTAAATTGAAGTTATTTTATGTTATTTTTAATATCACGCACATAGATCTAGACTTCTGTTCTAACTTATAGTACAGTACAACATGCAACCACTCACACTAATGCAAGGTTAGTCTTAAGACTACAGCACTATAAACTCACAGGCTAACGTCGCACAACAACATGCATGACATGTGCATGATGTGTGCTAACTTAAAGTTTAACGTTAGACCTGGGGATTTATTTTAGCTCGTGTACAAATCCAATTTATCATCCCCAAGAATTTGGGGAAACCCATCGGAAATAAAAATTTGTTAGTTTATACACAGATCGGGATATTTGTGCATTAAAAATAGCATATTTGAGTCTAGTAAGTAAAAAAAATCATGAAATCCTTGTTTTTCAATCATTTTTCTTATTTTTTCAGTGGTATTTTATATGAGTAGCCTAAATCTGAATAGGAGGTTGAGGTGAGTGTTGCGTCTTTTGTGATTTCAGATGCGCAGACGTGGGGCATCTGGCCATATAAATAATGTTGTCCTGGAAATAAATGTGGAGAAGTTGTAAAAGTGTGGAAATGGTGTACTTGAAAGTTGAAGACTAAAGTAAACAACAAGAATGATTAGACTGTTGGTGTTGCCTGTTGGTACTGCAATAACATGAATAAGAACATGGCATACCTAAGATAGAGTGATAGTCTTGCCAACTACACGGCGAAGTCGACTGTATGTTACAGGGCTCTCCATAACTAAGGCAATAAAATGCAGCAGAGCACAAGTGCTATTTTGACATGAAAATGCTACGTGGACAAGCTTTTGCATGCATGTCGCGGCGTGCAGTCGGAGATCACCATGTCATTAAATATCAAGTTATTACAGGTGAGAGGATGCATTTCCTTTAGGCAATGCGTCCTCTCACCTCCAAACAACCAAAAACATGGTCATCCCGATCCTTCCAATTCTCATTTTGTCCAAAGGGAAAAATTCCCTCATTCTGGGTACTTTTTAACTACATCATAGCAAGTTTCACTCTACCTCAAAGTCCATAACAACATTCTTTCGTCATGTGCACCCATAATATACATTCATTGAAGCCAATACCTCAATTTCAATTCAATTGGTACATTTTACTTATTGCATTACATGTACCTTTAAACTTTCTATCAATATCAGCTAATGCAATTCAACTGTCTTCACTTTTGACCAAATAATCCATCTCGTGAAATTTCATAGCCACTTAAATGCCCACACAAATCGGAATTACTATGCCATAATTGAGCAAGAACCTGTCCTGCAACCTAGATGCAAACTAAAGCACTTCATAGGAAACTTCCACACATATCTTCTTATCAGTCCACCCATCGACTTCTGTGCTATACCAATACCCAACCCTAGTTCTGACAGCTCTGGATAGATCGGGTGATTCCACACAGACTAGCAAAACCCGTGGGAGCTTGCGTATAATTTAGTCTGTGCAGATACAATCGCATGACTTGGAAATTTCTCTGATGCACAAACTTCAAAGACATTTCATTTTTTCTTCTCACTGAACTGTTTTTGAAAATTGCAGCGTTTGGAATACGTTATCACGCAACATACCCCGCATAATTATATTGATTTCAATAGAATATAAATCATCAGATGCACAAAAAACTGTTTACTCTGCGAGATCCGTTCTAACATTACCATTACGAATGAAAATAAAACCCACACTATTAACATGATGACAAAGAGAGCGGACAAAACATACAGCTCCTCATTGTACCCTCCACATTTGCTCTGGTAGACAAAAGAACATCCCTTGATTGATATTATGTAAAATAAGTGCAACAGGTGAATATGCATGTGACACCTGTTCTACATATTTTTTTTAACATAATATCAATCAAGAGAAGGTTCTTTTGTTTCCCAGAGCAATTGTGGAAGTTACAATGAGAAGCTGTATGGTCCGCTTCTTTGTTCGCCATGTTCATAGTGCCACCCGCCCTCGTAAATATTTCTTCCCGTTTTGAAATGTACTTCTTCAGTGTTTGCAACAACGTTGTGATTTAACACTTCCCACGTTTTCCAACAGAATGAAAATCCTTGACAAAGCTGCATGATTGATCTCAGGCAAAATACGGAGGACAACATGGACATCACATCCTTATATCTTAAACACTCCCTGACCTTTTCTTTTCTCGGCCACTCTCAGTTCTTGTTGACATTTTAGCATATGTAATCTTTCACGCAGTGCTTATCGGACA
The DNA here is from genome assembly GCA_025617745.1 of Heliocidaris erythrogramma. NCBI lineage: Eukaryota > Metazoa > Echinodermata > Echinoidea > Camarodonta > Echinometridae > Heliocidaris > Heliocidaris erythrogramma. The sequence goes on along the minus strand of CM046858.1, from coordinate 44,840,380 downwards.
ACATTTCAGCATCGTAAAATACCCATGAAAATAAGGGCGCCGTGAACATTTTGACATTTCGATAAACGGATCAAGCATCTTGTAATGCTTTATAGATAGATAAGCATAGTCAAATTCATCGACAACCAGAGGGACTTATCAACTTATCAGTTGATTTTCATGGGATTTGAAGGGCATGATCTATTAAACCTATCGACTAAGACCTCCACAAGAATGCGGTCAATCTACGAAACTCTTCATAAGAAAATCCAGTTCTCCTATTGATCAATATATGTAGGTTAGCAATCTGTACTGTATTCCCTGAAACACTCTTCTAATGTTCGGTCCTTATCCCTCTCCACCTCTGGTCTTCTCAGGTTGTTGCCCAATACCCTTTGCAGCCGCTCTCGGCTTCGTTTCGCTATCTCCCTTGTTTCATTAGAGATTCAGCGTGACCGTACATTCAGCGAACTTGATTAGTCGACAACCAAGGAGTGTCTGAGTCGGATGAATAATCTTTCTCGATATTAAAGAATGATGTTGCCATAATAATAAGTGGGAAATGAGAGTTTACTTTGATTTGCTAGACGTGGGTGAGTACTCGAGGGAGAAAGACAGCAAACAGAAAAAAAATCCACATGATCATAAAAGCGCTACATCAGTGCTTATTTTTGTGTCCTCCGAATTCATATTCTGCAAAGTGACTTTATTAACTTGCTATAGCAACCATTTCTTGCTCCCTGATCAAACTGGCACATCAGATTATGGCAATAGAACTTGCACTTCAACCACCTAGTAGTCCGGTGCCGACCAACCTCAACACACACACCCATCTATGTTTTCTATTGTTCGAATTTCAACCGATGACTCCACTATTGAATTGCGTCACAAAATTCATTGACGGAATAAACCTCACCGATTGTTGACAACCGATGACCTATTGAATTACTACCGATGACCCATTGTTCACTTTGTTCGATGTCCATACGCACACACAAATAAAAACACCAATGCTTCCTTAAGTTGCAGGACCCACGCTACGCCACTGAATGCATGATGTATACTAGTAAATCAGACCTCGTCAGGAGCATAATGAGAAGGTACTGTGAATTATGTAGGATGTCACAACATCCCGAGAGAGATTAATGAACTAGCGCTCTATAAACTTGTGGAGGCTATGATACGTGCTAGATTTAGGACGCTAGTACAATCATGTATTGGCGAAACATTAATGCATGCGGGAGAAATGTTGAAATGAAGGTGACGGATATACAAGTATAAAAGCTTTTCATTTACCGAAACCATGAGTCGGTATCTTAAAGGGAGTGGCAAGTCGTAATCCATGGGCCTGACCAGTTGGCCTGACTCGGGGAAATTCGGATACAATCAGGTCCAATCGTGCGCTACCGAAGGAATGTTATTGCCGGATTCCTCGCGCGATCGTTAACTCGAATCCCTCCATACGCAACCGACCAATGAGATTCAAATACTGGAATAAAGAACGCGCGATCTTGTTTACTCAAATTTGGGTCAATGTGCGAACTTTTATTAGCTGCGCACGATAAATTGAAGTCGCTTTGAACTTTGATCCAGAGAAAGGAGCAGCCAACTGTAAAATCGCCCATAGATTGCGACTTGTCGCTCCCTTTAAACAAAACTATGAACACCGTTTCACAGATTCATTACCACTACCAGCATCTTTATTAATGTTTTACAAGTTATAACATTGCTAATTAAATAAAAGAACTATTTAGTGCTGCATTCATTCCAATGCTAAATTATGAATCGCAGAAACATCAAGAAAGAAGATCACTATATTATTTTGTGTATTCCTAATAGGGAATTTAAGAGCGTCTCTGTGATGAGGTATGGGACATCATATTCCATGCTACTCCTTGACAAAAAATAGTTTAATTATACATCCCCCCCCCCCCCCTCTAAATCCAATGGCTGAGTAGAATCTCGTCTTTAAGGGCAAATCCCATCTTTGTAATGATTTGATTTGTATATTACAGCAGAAAAAACAGAGAACAAATACATATGAAAATTTCAATTGGCCGTAACACGTAACGGTACGGTTACTTTGATGACGCGGCGGTCAATTTTCCTATTCGCTCCAACAGACAAAATGACTAAAATGTCATTTTCAAATTTCACTTTCAAATGTATTACTCAGTAGGATTTTGTTTTTCTTTTTAAGTACTGCCCCGACGGAAAAGGCGCTTAGGAGAAAACCGGAATTTGATGATAATTTGGTGTACGACAAATGGGAGAGTTGACCGTCAATATGTCAAAATTATTTCATTTTTTCAAAACATCATATAGTTCTTATTTTTTGTTTGGTTTCTTGAAACTTTCACCATCCTGTTTCTCTTATTTTTCTCATTACATACAAATTAGCTTTTTACAACGGTTGGAATGCCTTTTAAAGCATTCATAATTTTCTCATTATTTGTCCAATTTCTTTTCAAACTTCCAACAACCTGCTACTGGTAGGTGATATTTCTGCTTTGCCCTCGATTAAAACTGTTCAATGGTTAGATCGCCCTTGGAGCCTAAATCAACTCTAATTTTAAAAAAAAATGTTGTTAATAAAAATGCTTGTGTAATGAAGAAATTAGGGTAGTGAAATGTTATTGATAAGCTAGAGGATTTTGACGTTATAGGAGATGCGATACAAGTTACCATAACTGTATCATTGTGACTTTGTGACTATTTAAAAAATGTACATGTATATGTTCCCATTATCAATGTCATGCATCAATTAGTTTGAGCTGCTACCAAAATTACATTATCAATTTTTTGTGTGCTCAAAGATATTAAATTCATTCAATACCCTTGAATAGTGGACATAACGGTCTGCGAATCATTGTGAATTACTAAACAAAAATATTTGCAAATACATGTATTTGAAATAGCAATAATAAAAACATATATTACCTTATTTTATAACCTGTCGACATGCTAATCAGAAAAGGTTCTACTATACAATTACAACTGACGTGATAAGAAGAGAGATATTGCTAACTTCACTTTTGAAGTGCTTGTCCCTTTTGCTAGCATCAACAAAATACTGCGCATTCTGAAGCACATGACGTAACAATGAATGTTACGTCAAAATGCGCGTTACCATTCTCTTTACATAAAAATCACCTGTTTCATATTCTCTGGCTGGAATGGAAGGGGGAGGGGGGCTAGCCATAAATCTGTTTAAGTAGCTTACAGCAAAGGGGGAGTGCCCCTGCCCCTTGCCCCCCCCCCCCCTCCATTGAAGGATCAGTCATTGCTTAAAATGTCATCTTAATGTTTTAATGACATTTAAAACAATATGTCGAGGCAGTGTGAAAGGAGTGTTATTCGTCGATGAAAGTGTTCGGGCAAACGAAATAGCGTCATGAAAATCTCCCGTGAAGTCTCGACATGTATGGAATGGACTTAGAAAGGTTGTGGATTGTAGACCCCCTCCCCGACCTGTCTTGTTAACAGGGGCTTACTAACTGGTATGGATGCAGTAAAATTCGAGTCTGTGGTTACCGCCAAGCAGACAGTCAAAGGGTTTAGAACATCCTAGTCACAGAATAAGAGAGATGTAAGTTAGTAATGAATTACCCAGTGTAATTAAATTATTAATGCACATTCAGTATACGCATGCAGAGAAATAATAGCTAAAGGATGACAGGAGAGGGGAAAGGGGGAGCTTGTGCCTCCCCCCTCCCTCCCCGGCTTGTCGTGGAAAGGGGGACCTATGGCTTGCAGTTATAAGAAAGTTAGCAGAACTAACATGACTAAAGTGTTCTATTTCTCGCCATCAGTATGACAATACATCATATTCTATACGTGCAACATAGTAATGGACATGGTAAAAAAAAAGAGATTCTCAAATAAAAAAATATTAATGGAAATATAAATTGTATGATGTGTACATGTAAACAAACATTATGATGTACTATAAGGGCAAACGATCTACAAACACATTATACAATCTAGTAATGGATTTGTAGGACGCATGCCTTTTTAAAACCACAAAGCACAAAGGAAAGGAGGTAAACGGAAAGAGGTCATGGTGATTAAGAAAACGAAAAGAACGTGAGCATTTCAAAGGTATTTTCAACTGGCATAAATGTATATATAGACGTTGAGAGCCGCTAGCTATGATCTATATTTATAACCCTTGGGATGGTTTAAGGAACATAAGGAACAATCTTCTTGTGATATCACTTTGTAACTTGACTGGGGTAATCGGGGGAGGAATCTTTCATACATTAATATCAATATGAGTCATACAGAAAATGGTTGTATTATTTGAGATGTTGGAATCTGTTGAATCCGATTTAAAAGCATATGTACTTCGTTATTGTAATTTTTCTAATGAAAAGAGTAAATAGGGGTTAGGCTTTTCCGTCCTCACAGATCATGAATGATTATAAATTATTTGACGAATGTCATGTCCTATACACCGTAACCCCCACCAAGAAACAGTGGTCAGAAGTATGGGGGAAAATTAATTTAATTTGGAAAGGCATGACAAGCCGTTATAATAAGTGATTTGATTACATTAAAAAGATTATCATACTTAAATCGCCGACAAGATCATGGAAAAGGGAAACCCTGAAGGGCACGTTACGTGGAGAAGCTTCAGTTAAAATTTGCACTTTGGCTAAGAAGTATTACGCTGCGACCACATCACTAGTTTATTGAAACATCTCTCTGAAGAACTGGAGACGTTCAAGCTTTGTGCTTATGTGAGTATTGGTAAAAACATTACCTTACCTATTAATCAATGTTTTTTAATCAAATTTCTAACAATTATATTCGTCATCATTCCTTCTTAAAGATTAAAACATTAAAAGTAAGTTTAGATACTCAAACAACTAAACGCTAGAAAGGTTTAGGATCAACATGTACGATCATTGGTTGATTCATTTTTTTTCCTCACCCACTAAGAGTAACTACGAAGCATTGATCCAAATCCAAATTTACCGTTCTCTACTACGGAGAGCCATTCTGAAATGGTTTTATTATCAGTGTTATAACGGGCATTTCATCGTGTTCATAGCGCCGTGAATTTATATACCATAAAACATTATGGTTCTTGAATCTTCTACTTACTTTCTCAATGGTTTAAATAAAAGGGTTATCACCTCAGTACAGTACCTAGCAGCTATCAAATCCTCTCCCATTTTCTTCTACATTTGAGAATGGTTCTGTCATCAATGAGAGATTATTACCATCATTATAGCGCCGGGAATGAGATCACAAAAGCCATAAAGTTCTTGTTTCGTCTGCAAACTTTCTGAATGGCTGGATAAGACTAGCAAGCCAGCTAACTTATGAAAGAAAAGTCCCGCTATATCTCCCATAATTCTAAGCTCAGTGAAAAAGCTTTTAATGGAATGAAAATGTCACGGAGATTACATCGTGACAACGCAGTGTATTGGAAGAAACGCGGCGTAATATGAGCTAAAAGGTTCATATTCACGTAAAGTTTAGAGTACAATGACATCTAATGAAGTTCAAAGTAATAAAACCTCAGTAATGAGATAGTACCTTGAGGCACTTTCAAAGACAGGTGTCACGGGAACTTCCACCTGTTTCGGAGGAAACATTAATGGCTCCGATTTTTCTTATACTCTAATCACAGTTTAGGCTGGCAGTCATGTCCCATAGGCAATGGTTATTATTTTACAACATATTTTTTTTTTACTGAGGAAAGTACTCCCCGTGATATTTTCAGAGTGATTATTTAGGGGTTATGGACTGACAGGTTTTGTTTAATCGCGCCAGAAGGACTCGAAGACCAAAGTGAACTCATATCAATCTTCCTACTCTAACAGATTAACTAAGACGGGATGATCATGGTAACATCCATCTTCTTTCGGCGTTCAAATTCACAAATTTTACACATTTTCACCCCAGTGTCATTCCATAATTTCTAATGACAAATGCACTATCTAAGGGCCATTAAAGGATTTGTTAGACGGGGAACGAGTGAAAATTATAACGGGATGGTGTGCTTTTAATCATCATGATTTCACAAAAACATTAATGATTAGTTTTACCCATTGAGATAATTACCTTTCACTATTAACCCTCACTGTACTGGGCTATTTCAAGCTCCTCTCTGACTCTGTGTGTGTGTGGGGGGGGGGGGGGGGGGGGTGGCGTAAATAACACAAATCCATTGTTATTTTTATGTAAATCTTTATTTTTTTCATTAAATATAATTTATGCAAATTATATGCATAAATGTACATTTCGATTGATAATCGTAAAGAAGGGCCTTAGAGATAACGTTTTCATGCAAGAAGTTTTTTGAAACGGTAAAAATATTATTACATAAGAAAAAAAATTGAAAGTGATTTCCATTCTCATGTATTCTATTGTTTTACAATTTTTATGTATTTCTTTGTTTTTTATACTTTAAGTTTTTTATTGTTTTTTTAAGTCTTCTGTTTCAGATTGTTATCTGAACCGATATTCAGTTAGAATATATGATAATTACAGCTTAAAGAAGAAATTATAAGTACTGCAGGAGGCACATGAGAAAATGCAGTTTCCCATTCTTTTTCTACACAAAACTCAGAATTCTCCGTTTTAGAACTGACATGAGGTCATAAAAGGTCATGTGATTCGGTAACGGTATGACCGATTTTTGTAAACATTTTTTTGTAAAAAGATGCGCAAGACATGAAAGTAAAAAGTCCGGAAGTTGCGTGCCTTGAAATGCAGCAATTCGAAATGCGCGGCGAAATTTGTACAGTAAGGGTTAAGACATATAGCACCTTTGGGGATTTATAATTCTTATTATACGTATTCCAATGATACACACATTTTTCATTCTTTGTTTATATGAATATTTTTAATCTGATATAAAAATTCAGGATGACTAACAAGGACCACTTCAAGAGGAGCGTTGTGACAATTCTTTTAAAATCGTTCCAACACGGGGCATTTTCAAGGTATCCTCGCATCAAACTGCATCTCAATAACTTTCCACTCCCTGCATTCGTGGACATTTAGACATGAAATACAACCATCTTAATGTCTTTCACCACCAACTTGTCTCAACAATTTAGGCTCACCCCGATCACCTACGAGACAACCAGATACCCTGACTTGTTGACATTCTGGATGCATACGATATAAGCCGTGAATGAAAATTGGAAACAATTGCCCTATCCCCAGACATCAATTTCAATTTAGCGCTTCGCTCGATGACAGATCTATCAATCCGCCACTGTTTATTATGACACACTGATTAACTACAATCGAATTATTTGAAAGAGGAGATATGAAATCGGCAGGGCACTTTAGAAAGGGGAGGATCAAGGATATATTTTTTTAAGGAGAACAATAATTCTGCAAAAAAGAATACAATGAGAACATTTTCGGACAGAGAACAAAAAAAAAATCATGAGAACAATGGTCCTCAGAAGCCGGACAATAGTCCTCGAACGTCGAACAATGAATTTGTGCCTTATTCCGTCGACTGTCCGAGGACGGAGGAACAATAGAGGAACAATACTTGTCCTCGGAAATAAAGCAATACAAGACCGTGTGCGTGTGTGTGTATGCGGGTGTGTGTGTGTATATATATATATATATATATATATATATATATATATATGTTATATATAGAAATGAATAAAGATTACTGAAAAAATATATATATATATATAATGCCTTGATGGTCGAAAAAAAATGAAAGGGGGCCCATTTTGGGGGTTATGTACTTACGATATGCCAGTTTGGTTTCAAAAAGGGAGGGAACGGCCCGGTTATACACCCCCCCCCCCCCTTCGATTCATCCCCATCCATCCCCATTCGCCGGTGAATTTAGCTATCGAGACGAGAGGGTGTAAGGAAAGGTTGTCGACAAATGACATGGCAACGTTTACATTCCATCTGATGCAAGTTTGATGAAGGCACGGTCTTCTCTCAATGTCATCATAATAAAATGAGATACACTGTAGGATTGTACTTTGTCTTAATGATTATACAGGGAGCGACACCATCAATAATGAAATCTTTACATAACTTTGCCTAAAAGGGCATGTGTGACTCAAGTGTCATCAACTGCATCAAAAAAAAATAATGTACCATGTTGTTGAGAAGTACAGCGAGTTATTCTTCAATCTTTTAAAGGATAAAACATTAATATTAAAAACTCAATTATATGTCATAGATTCTCGATCTCCCACACACTCGCGCACACACCAGACAACCCGCAGTCACCATGCCGGTAGCCACACATCGTCTTTTCCCCTTTGTGTTTCTTTATTCCAAGATGCCAAGTTGTATGTGCATTACCGTTAATAGAATTGCAACATTGATGAAAGTTGAATGACTGAAATGAAGACATTTAAACATCGTCTTTAATGGGACGAAGATAGAGTGCATTCACGTTAATCTCATGGACGAAATTGTAGCCCTTCGATTATCATTATTAATTCCATGGTTCATTTATTTTTCAATGTTGAATTCATTCCGGGACTTTCTTGATTCATTCAACATGTAACTTTAATCGATTCCATCATTAAGAATGTTTTCACATGAAAACATATTACTACTGATGTGTTGACAAGTGAGTAGACAATAATGAGGATGTGCATGGCAGATGTCTCGCCCGTGTGTTTATACGTGACAGGTCCCCAACAATAACATTATCAAACGAAAAATGTCTGTTTTCAAGATTATTATCTCTAGATATCGCTGGAATATAGAGAAGGCGATAATGTAATAAGATATATGGCGCCCAATACACGTACTTTCGTTGTCTGCTCAGTCAACTGCTCTTAGTTAACATAATACGTCAGAACTCATGATGCTTCAGTATATTATCTGAGGATAATTTCTTAAACTTCATCATTATTGTTACTAATACACTGTATTTCAGTTAACACCTGTGCATTGATGTGTTGCTAATGTGGGGTAAATTAATTAATTTGGTTATATTGCATTGTAATCACCTCAATTATGTATTTCGTCTTATATCAATATTTGTCATTTGCTCTTCGAATGTTGACCCACGCAGAAAACTGCTTTTTACGTATCCCAACAACCCATACGTGAAAGTGTAATGAATATAAGCAGTACATAGGTGGGTATATGAATAAATGAATGATTGTGTGAATAACAATTTGTTAGAAATTTCTGTGTTTTATATTCCACTCTCATATCAATTAACATAAAGTTTGTTAGCCATTAGTTAGTTTCCTTTTATATGTATTATCTAAACAATGAAAAGGTATCGAAATGTTTCAAGCTTTCAGCTTATATTGCCATACCTCTGCACGTTATCACATTATCCATATATTGTACCTGTATTATGATCATATTTGCCTTTTAATTCTGTTATTGTTTACTTATATATTTTCTCATTTTGTCATAATGATCATACTATGCAATACCGTGTACCATGCAGAAATAAACAAATAAATAACATAATGCATTTGAGAGTTTCACTCACACAAGCGCGTGTACCCCCGCAAGCACACACACATATATTTTTGAAGATGAACACGTAATTCCATGGCAACCATTTATCATTCACATTGTGCGTAAGAAAAGTACACATCCATTACCGCTTGCGAGATCAAACTCAGCAAAATAGTTTTTGAGATATATGAAAAAATGCTAGGGGGAACTTACTTGTTTAGTTGAGTGTACATATATATATATATATATATATATATATATATATATATATACCCCTAATGGGTACATTAGGAGGACAGTTTTTGTCTAATTTCTATAGACAACTGTCGACCTAATGTACCAACTGTCTACCTAATGTAGGGGTCGCTATTATGACGGAATAAACCGCATTGTTAGGTGTCGACTTGATGTACCCTTTAGTAAAATATATGTATGTATACATAAATATATTATATTATATATATATAGGTATATATCGTGAAGAAACCTTATTAATAAGTAATAATGTGATACTTTGTATTGCGCCTTGTATCCTTTGGAAAAGGCGCTATATAAATCCTAATATTGTTATTATTATTATTACAATTCAAATGAGGTCCATAATGTCTGTTGCTGACCCAAATAGTATGCGTTATTCACTACAATGAGAAATGATTGAACTTCGACATTTTCCATTCAGTTATCATCCTAGAATCCGTCATAATTGAAAGATTAGTGGTTCACAATCAATCCATTGTTACAAAAACTAGATAACTAAGCCCTACTCATGATGAAACGCCTGGTGTTTGTATATTATTACTACTCTACATATTTCCTTTCTTTACATCTTGCTAATCATCGCTGTACAGTCCCACACAGGGAAGTTTAGAATACCCCAAAGGAACCCATAACTATTCAAAGTGAACATGGTGAACTTAGCGATCTTTTATAAACTAGATCTTCACGTTGAGTATTTGAACTGCACTGAAAATGAATTAACTTTCGCATTTCCATTAAGTGGCAGTGTTTTTTTTAATTATACGGGATGGAAAAGATTAAGGCTTATAACTAATCAACTGTTACAATGAAAAAATACAATGACTCAATAAGCCTGATTCATTATGAAAGGCCTAGTGCTAATAATTTATTTTACTATATGAATATTGCCTTTCTCTAACCTTAACCATTGCTGAATATCATTGCACTGTTCCAGACAGACAGGCTTGCATACCTTAAGGAACTTATAATTACTCTAATTGACTTGAGTGCTCATATAAAAACTAGATCATCATGTTGACTCTTGGAAATGGCGTGACCAGCATGCTTAGAGAGTACGACATGATCAATTTAAAGCTCGAGGATAATGGGCCATGCCAGGCTTCATTGAGATTCCAAAATCCTAGTGGAGAAAAGATCCAGATGGAGTCTAGACTTCGTCAAAGTAATTGCTAAAAATGCTCAAATTTACTGTTAATACAGAATAAAAATTGACCCTGTGACTTCTGAAAAGTGAAATTTTTGCCTTTAATATTTGCCCACTCATGCATGACTCGATGGATCAATCTCATTTATACAGTTAGTCAATAAGGGTAACAATACTTGCCAAGTTATTTTGCTCACAACCCTTTCGTTAAGAAGTTACACCAATTTGATTAAGGGGGTCTTTTTTTTTTTTGAGTTTATTCCTTCTCAATACCACAGTCACATCGCCAAACCGACTCCACACCGACTCCAAACCGACCGGCTCTTGGCCATTGGTGGCAATGTAATTTTTTGTCCGGTCTGTTGTCGGTCTGGCGTCGGTCTAGCGTCGGTCTTGCCGGTGTGACTGTGGTATGAGAATGAATGAGTGCTATTTCGGGGATCATAATACGTCATACAGTCCTCAATGATATGCTTAGTTGACAAAATGATTACATCTAATATAATTCAAACTGTTAAAAATCTATGGTATCGAACTGTTATTTTTTAACAGATTCAATCAAGAACAACCGTAAATACTCAAAAGAAATACATTTTTATGAGTTGAATTGTCTACATAGAAGAACCTGAGCTCAGGACACTGCCAAAGAATGGGAGACAAGAAGTGACAGAGTACGGTTAACCCGCAGCGACCAATTACTCTCGTCTAACAATCACTTCACACCTATCCAATAAAAGAGAGTTATGACCCATCAAACCAAGAGCAATTTCTTGAGTATATAGGTTGACCTAATTTTCCACTTCTCAAGTGTTGTTTAAGACAACTGTCACAGTTAGTCTTATTTGAAGATGAGTTAGTTTTAATGCGAATTAATAAAATAAATGGTTAAAGTCAATTGAGAATGTGATTGCGAGTGCAATAATTGAATTAATGATTGGGATTATTGAATTAAGCGCTGCAAGGCAAAACATCAATGGTTAATAAGAGAATAAACCACACTGAATTTCAAGATAAAAGTGTCGTTTGCCTTTAATTCAGTTGATTGAATCTGACGGGGGGTGGGGGAGGGTAGAATTCACTGAAATATATATTTTTAAACATCAAGATCATCCCCAATTCAATTGCATAAGGTGTCTGAAATTTATCAGAATCTTGGTTTTCTAAAAATAAAAATCAGTTTTTTATTAACATCGTTGAAATATTCGTACCATGGATTTATATGTAGTGGACCTGTTGAAAGATTGAAAATGACTACAGGACAATAAACTGTTTCACGACAATTAAGTGACAATCTCTCGGATTTCCCGCACATGTAAATTTCTTTCATTTCCTTCCAAATACGATCAATTTAGTCCCTGGGCACGGCTTCTTTATTGAAGGAGAAGTACTTTCTATGCACTGTGCTTTTCATTAGAATGTGCGGCGTCGGAATTGGTATGCCTTATAATTCCAGAACGCTCGCACATTTATTATTGGTTATATACACACACCATAGGAATGCCAACGGCTTTATTAGGCAAACGAAAATATTGAATATACGGTATGTATGGATAGAAGACTACCAATGAATTGGCTTCTGGATTCAGTGACAAGAGAAACGTGTGGTGCTGTCATCAAAGTGCGATGACCGTAACCAAGTTCATATCTATTATGTTCATCCATAGGCCCGGGATGGAATATTAAATCAATCACGTGACACAATGCATGTCCTAGTGGCGCGCTCTTACCGGCACACCCTGGTGTGATGTTATGTAGGCTACCGGAGGCTGATGTTGGGGGACGCAGTAGCTTTTGGTATCTTGGGCCTTTTTAGCATGCTGACCGTCAATTATGATTTTATTCTTGTCACTTTTAAAGGGGATGACAAGATGATGGACGGCTATATAACGACGGATCTAAGCGCCAAAGACATCCGACAGTTATATATGTATTTGTGAACGCATCTCTATGGGTGATCAGCTTTTGAAAACTGAGGGCCGGACTTTCATGATTCATGTTGAACGGCCCTATATATTTTTACAATTTGTTTTATGGATCCAGAAAAGGAAAATAAGTCGTTTCACCAGCTACCAAATACTCGATTCGGAGGTTTCTTTTAAAAAAAAAAGCAGTACAATACATGTATATATATATATATATATATATATATATATATATATATATATATATATCTTTCTTTACATTTCAGTGGAAATAAAAAGGGGTTATGTTGGGATAATGTTGTTGACTGCGAAGGCAACTCGGGGCTTCTATAATAGGAGGGGGTGAGTTCCTCAGTGCCAGGAACTGTATGTGAATATAAACATATACAAAGACATACATGTATTTCCTGGGAAGTTTATCTAATTTAGTTGCGAGAAATAAGTCAAGCAGAGTCGAATTGGAGAGGAGAATTCGGATGCACTTTTCATGCAACGTTAGCCAATACATTTTAATCACGTACATGATCCAAAAAGGGAAGGCACCTCTCCATCCGTCCGTACATATGGCTTCCGGAAAAGAGATTAGTGCATGTATATCAATCTTGTTTGGAATGAAAAAAAGAAGAGAAGAAACTTAGAAACGGATAGACAGAAAGGAAGGAAAGGAAAAGATACAGAAGAAGTGGAGTCAAAATAACGAAGAAGCATTTGGAAAATTAAAGATAAAGTGTACTGGTCATCCGATTGCATTTTTAAAGAAACTGTCTAGTTACTTAGTCAATAATTATGTACCGTAGTATATACGAATAATTGTGTGCTGTGAGATTTTGTGAGTTGAGGATAACAAACATGACAAAGGAACTTATGCAGTGGTACTGAAAATCACATGCTGTGAAAAGCACTGCACAGACTGACAGAGATACAGGCACTATGCACGCGCGCGCACACACCACACACCACACACAAACACACCTACGTACGCACCCACACACACATACCCACAGACACCTAATTTTGTCAAAAGTTTTAAACCATGGTTAGTTACATTTAGATGTGATGACATTTCAAGATCAATCCTATTCATTTGACAATGCTACCACACGAAGAAAAAAAGGGGTATGAGAAAACTAACAAATTACTTTTCACCTTTAAGAAAGACGAGACTTGGTATAACTAAGGATACGCCACCAGCGGAGGTATAACCCACAAGAGGTGCCTGATACACGTAAGCAGTATATGTATGCCTGAGTTGCCGCGTTGCGCTGTGCGCTACGGAAAGGGTGAATTAGGGCGGCAAATACAGTCTTAATCATTTAACTCTCGCACAAATTGGATAACATCATCTAATCTACATCAGACATAATCTTTTCCTACCGCCGCTGATCAATCTTTGCCCTCCTAGGGTACATGCTTATCAACATGGAAATGAAAGCCAAATAAGAGAAGAGCAAATGTTCAAGGAGGACTGTGTATGTGCAAAGCTATGGTACAAAGCTTTCTGTCCATGTAGGAAAGTTAAAGGCTTATTAAAAAGCTAAAGAAATGTGTTCTGATCATACATTACGGTCATAAGAGATTTAAATAAATTCTACAGTGCGACCTAAAACAAATGTTAACAGTTGGAAAATGTCTCCCAAAATAAATATTTCAAAATATTTTCAATAAATTTTAATTCTTGTAGATAGCTCAGCGTCTCTCCTATGCAAAATCACCCAAAAAAATCCGACTAGGCATTACGCTTGAGTGATCAAAAGCCACTTTTTTGAAAGGGTGCAAAATTCAGACTTGACAAGAATTAGTATTTGTTCTGGCTGGTATCAACAAAGCTGAGAACTGTTTTAGAACTGACAGTTGAAAAATGTCTCCCAAATTGAGTATTTCAAAATATTTTCAGGAAATTGTCATACCTCTGGACAGCTTAGAGTCTCTTTTATCAAACGACACCAAAATATATCACAATATTGTTGTACGCTTGAGTGAGCAAAAGCCACTTTTGTAAAAGGGTGCAAAATCCATATTTGATAAATGTTTGTTTGTCCATTCTGTCTGGTATCGGCAAAGTTGACAGTCATGAAAAGGCTTAAAATTGTCATATTCTGATCAATAAATGACAGTTTATGAAAGAACAGCTTTTGTTCACTGAATGTCTTGATATTCCCATCAAAAGTTTATGGTTGAGTGAGTAAGCAGGTGAAATTAAAGACTCACCCAAAGTACCATTTTGAACTACTCAACAAAGTAGTTAATTGCTCACTCAAGCATAAGATGTTGATGGAATGTGTAAAGATATACACAGAACAAAGCTTGTTATTTCATACATTGTCTTTTATTGATCAGAACATGGAAATTTATAAGCCTTTTCATGACTCTCTTTTTGGCTGATACCGTCCAGAGCCAATATCACCTCTCGTCAAGTATGGATTTTGCACCCTTTCACAAAATTGCGCACTCAAGCGTAGAATATTATAATATTGTTAGATATTTTGGTGTTATTTGATAAAAGAGACCCTAAGCTGTCTACATGTATGAAAATCTCCTTAAAATATTTTGAAACATTTATTTGGGGAGATTTTTTTCGAACTGGACGCACTGTATAAGCCACACTCTTTCTGATACCTGTTCTAAATTGCAAGTCTTCTGTTTATGGGCGATATATATTATGAAATATTTGTACTGTATAACAAATATCATAATGCATGATATGCATAATTCTGCTGGTGCATTTCTGTGTTTGATGGGATGGTAATATATCCAGAAGATAATCACCGTTCATATCTTTCGAATAAATATGTCTGGTTGTCTAATTATGAGGGCACTATAAAATTTGAAAATGTTTTTTATTTGAAAGGTAATTATTCATTCAGCAACATTTGACCCTGAACAAATCTATAAGATTTAGACCTTATTGCATTAGACTAAAAAAAGTATTTTCAACTTTATGGTAATTTTTAAAATTATTTTATTTATTAAGAACCTTATGTCTGAAATCTGCTTAAGAAATGAGGTGATACTTGGAAAAAGATTTGGGAAACTGCGTCAGCCTGCGACAGAATTCTGGGTTAATTGAGGCATTAATGTAATAAACTGTGAAAAATATTGAATCATAAAGACATAACGATATTTCCCATCATTAGTTTCAGATGATTAACAGACTAATTGCTTATTCGTCACACTCTATATATTCGGCAAACGAATAATACAGGCTGATTATTAAACTAAAGAATAAAATAAAGAGAATAATTTTGAATTTGCAGTTTATTAGCAAAGGGGCCATTCACTCTTTTCATGATTTCTACGGGAAATAAAAATTAATGAATACATTACTATACAAAGGTTAAAAAAAATAATAAAACATGTGATTAATCCTTAAAACAATTTTATTATCAAATTTCCATTCCCTTTTAAAACAATATTTCGCTTTTGATCACCATATAACATCAAAAAGATTTTTAACGGCAAACTTAAGTTTACTTTTGGCGTCTTTAATTCGCCAACATTTGGTACAAGTCACACCATGGAAGAAAAATCGAAAGTAAAAGTTCCCAAACCTCTGACAATTTTACAACAAAACTAAGTCAAGTGAAGAAATGAGAACGTGCAGTGGCGAAGCTAGGGTGGGGTCCGTGTCATCATAAATTGCGAAAAGGGGAACACGGGAAAGATAGTGATGAGGGTAAATACCATACGTTCATACACTAATTACGACCAGTGACACCCGCCCCCAAGGTTGGACCCAAGCTACGCCTTTGAATACCGTGCTTAACATGTCGGGTAGGCAAGAGTTGTGTTCGATTCAAACGAAAGCCCAAATCATATAAATGTATATGGCCTCATGATATATACATCGGGAACGGTTGATGCTCTTGATATATCACATGTCGTATACATTAATAATAGATGGTCTTCCATATAACACTATTGCAGCTGCTTGTGGAGGTTAATGAAATAACGTTAACACTTTTTGAGATGTCCTTCCATTTTATCTTCTTTATTATTCATGTGGATACCAGCGATGCTATATATATATCATCCATAACTTGCATTTTAGGCATTAAACTTGCCCCAAATTTGTCCTTTCTTCTAACTTTCCCCAGAGTGATATATACATGTACCAAAGAAAAAGACAGATATGTTACAGTAAATGAAGGTGCACATTTCGAACAACCAATAACCTCCCCTCCCCCTCCCTCACCGCCCTCCCCCCCCCCCCCTCCCCCCTCCCCCCCCCCCAAAAAAAAAAAAAATCCGCACAGTTGCAAATTATTGATATTATACAATTGCTTACGTTTGAACGTTTCGGAATCATACAAAATCCAGATTTGAGAGAACATTCCCCCCCCCCCCCCCGCCTCCTCCCAAGTATATTTTTTACCAGCATTCCCTTGCATTTATTAAGTATTTTCGTCTTTGAATAATTTTTTTTGAGCAGTTAGAGCAATCGCCAAGAGGGTATTAGAGGGTAAGAGATATAGAGAAGAGAAGTGTCAGATTTACGCCGTTATATATTTCAATCTTTCCAATCACAGACGTCGGTTTACACAACCGTATCTATTCATATATCTATTCACTTAAAAAGAAAGTCCATCTTCTCTCAATATGATTTGCTTAAGAGCAGCAGGTTGAGAGAAGCAGGTTAGTGTCTGAAAGTTTGTGGAAACCCGATAAAATATTCCTCATTCTCATAAATACTCTCTTTCCCCTGTTTTTTTTTTCAGATCACCTTTGTGATGTATATTATATTTTATGATTATTATGTAACATATATTTCTTTGACTTTATATGTATGCTTCATTGTATGTTATGTAAATGTTTTTATGATGAATGAAATAAATTCGATATTCAATTCAACAGCTGCTCTCATTGTTTATTATTTATTATTTATTTCATTATTATATATTTCATTGGGGAAAATGAGAGACTCCATTCGCAAGCTACCATCTACAACAAGGATATGACAAATCTATTCCTGATTTTTAATACCCAACTAAAATATTTCTTCATATATTTACCTGAAATATATCATAAGGGACATAAGGCCTGTCTATTCCGCGATCTATAGTCGAGAAAAGGGTATATGCCTAATGAGCGTGAAGTTTTGTTTCATAAGGTAATATACCAAGTAAATGGACAGTAGGTGACTAATGCAAATAAAGAGGGCTTGAAGACTAACAAATGATAACTTCAATTTTTATTTCTTCATCGGATATTTTCAAAATTGGACTACTGCATTTATTCAATTATCTAGATATCAGTATTTTTACCATAAGGTATATGTATTAGATCAAGTGTAAAAATAGTCTCAACCTCCTGAAAACTGTATTTGAAGTGATAAGGGATTCGCTCGCATTCTTTTCCGGTAAGATATCGTTTGCTAAAGGTGCAAGATTATTGACTTGAAGAATATGGACTTTTCTTTGGCATTTTTATTTTCTGATTTAAACGTTATAACTGATCTATTAATCGTGGTAATTGCGGGATCAGTTATAGCAGGGACGTTTTTGAAGATTTGGGATTTATGATTTAAAAATAAAATATATGACAGGACATGAGACCATGAAAAGAACATCATTTTTGTTTTCTTCAAATCTCAAAATTCTATTCTAGTTGTAAATACTCGGGGCTTGAAGGCAGAATTAGTTTGAAATCCCCGACATTGGAAAGATGAAATTGGATTTACATAATCCCCCAGTCTGGTTTCTGAAATTGTAAGGAGGATATTTGTAGCATTTCATTACATACCGTTTTTACATTTTTTTTTAAAGAGTTCATTCTCAACTATTGTTATTGTCTGCAACGTCCCCGGTAAAATTCTCTGTCAATCCATCCACGCGGTGCATTATCTAAGTCTTAAGTGCTGTTATCCTTCTTCTTCTTCATCTCGTTCCTCCTACCCTTCTTCTTCTTTTACACCAAACGTTTTCCATTTTCTTTTTAAACTGTGACAATACTTTTGCAGAGGATTATGATGCTTTCAACTGTAGAGAGAAAAATCAGGGCAAAGATTGAAGACGAAATCGATTTCTGTTGATGACGGAAAGGTAACATTTGAAAGAAATTGGGTCGAATACAACATAGATTTGTAATCTTTTCATGCTGAAAATAAAAATTCAGTATCAATCTTTTATACATGACCAAATCGATTTAAAAACAGGTTTCTTACCCCCTGCATGCAGTTATGGTATAGTATAACCATTTCTTGTTGTCAATCACTGGAGAGTATGGATATGTCAATCCTTGAAATGTAATCCTGGTATTTTTCTTTTTACAAGTCGTACATTCAAACGAAAATGTCAAGCTTATGAAATAACTAACCATAGAATGGCAGCGAAAATATAACAGTACATACCTTTTAAAATAAAACGACCCGAATAGTCTATTCCCAAATACAGTATATCCAAATCTACCATAGAAAGCATTACACAAGCCAGACACAGTATATTCTTGATCTTGGATGTAGTGCCTTGCCAATTGCTTTTTCATTGTAATTACTCAAAGATGAATCAGAATTTTCATATCGATTAATAACTTGCCTGGACAAAATATCCACAAAATATTACATAAAATTGTATATGAGCATCTCCGACCAAGGAAACATCATTTATAGGACAATATTTTTGTATTATTTTCATTTAGTTGAGATTATAAATATGCCGTGAGAGAGAGAGAGAAAGCATCACTTTATATAGCTTGAACAAACATGAGGAATGGCGACGGGGTCAGTGAAAGACATGGTATGAAATTTTAGTATACACAAAACAATAATACAGAGGAGGCGTAAAGTATTGGGATAAAGAAAAAAGAATATTGGTTCGAGGAAGGAAATAAATGAAACATGACCCAAAGATAAAAGCGAGAGAAAAATAGGACCAAGCAAGAGATAATAAAGAAGGAAATCAAATACTTTTATTTGCATGTTGCTTGTTGGTCTTCAAAGCTCTCTTTCGCAATTCCACGCATTCGGCCAAAACGAGGCAATGGCTAATTCCAGGGCCTGATGAAATTTGCGCGCGTAAATGAGTGGTAATATTTCACGTCAGACGTCAATTTCCCCCTTCGCGCCAAAACTGAATTCAGGCGGTAAATTGATTCCGACCAATAACATTTTATTATGTGTGATCGACTCGGCCCAGGGGATCTTTGTGATTGCTGTGAGGTTTATGGTTAAAAGTACGTTGGTTACAAATGGTGTTGCCTTTCGCTGGTATGAAGCAGAATTGGTTGCTAGGTATAAGCATCGGGAGTGACATGGCATGGCATGACATGGCATGGGGAAGGTCGTGCTTCGCATGTTAGGGGTAGATTATCATCACTCAGGTGTAATGTACACAATTTCTTTTCGTTTCAAGCTAGGAACATCATATAAAGTATCAAAACGTCCAACTAAAGAGCTTTCAACCACAAGCACAATTCGCCTGCATTGAAAAAAAAGTAAAAATGCTCTACCGATGATCAAAATCAATCATTATAATAATGACATGTATACATATTCGTTTCCTTCTTTTCATCACTTAATTAAAATATAGTCATATGGGGAGATTATGACTATTGAGATGGCGTTTGATAGAACATGTTTGTGGTGAGCTATACGAGAAAAATCCGGAGTAATATGACAATAGAATGGCCATGGATAATTCAGCATGTATACATCAATCAATCTCTACCATCTGTCTCCAATTTAATTATTGTCTTCGTCAAATATGAACAGTATAAAAGATGTTTCTTTACTAAAAACCTGCCCACTAACAATTCCTTGGATATCACCTTAATGGAAAGACACTCATCCTCGTTAAAACTGACAGTTTTTTAGATCCCACCTGCTACAAGATACTGACCGCCAAAATAATATTTGATAACAATGACAGGCATTGCAGGGAAGACAATACCGCCTGATGCAGAAAAGCGAACAATGCCGTGATATCCTTGTGGCAAGACGCTTCCTTGCTTGTACGCTCTACCATCATTTTTTTAATTTTTTTTGATCTTGGCATTCCTCTTGTGATTATAATTGTTGGTGCATTTATCTGAGGCGGAGGACTGAAAAATGTTCATTATACGCTAGGGAGAGTGAACGATAGTAAAAAAGAGCGACAGGAGATAGAAAGATATACGACAGAGGGGGAGAGATATAAAGAAAAAGACAGAGGGGACGAGAGAGAGCTAAAATGACGATAATAATGATTCAAATGATAATAATGGTAATCATAATGTGCTAATAATATTAATGATAATATTAATAATACAATAACCATCAGGATAATAAATTTATTTAAAAAATACTACTACTACTACTACTACTACTACAACTACTACTACTACTACTAATAATAATAATGATAATAATAATAATAATAATAATAATAATAATAATAATAGCAAAAACAGTAACAATAATAATGATAACAATGATAATATTCCACGTATTATAGCCTGAATGGCCTTATCAGTCAGAATCAACCATTTTCACTCTTTCTTTACTATTGCCGGGGAAGGAGACACAATTACTAATGAATATCAATAAATCTTAACATGCATATGAAAAGCCGTTAGTACACTTGATTGAAATTCGATACAGGGCCTTTCTTGGGAATCAAAATCGATGTACAATATTTTAAGTGATACATGTGTACTGAACAATAACACATTTTGGAAGTTAAAATCACAACCACGCTGTAATAAGGAATACATCATTACTGGCGAAAATATGACAGGGAAAATTAAAAATTGACCACTGCTGAAATGGCTTTGTAATATTGGCAGAGGAGAACGAATTGACCTGTTCTAAAAACGACGAGGGTCTTACTCTTTCCCGGTCTGTATATTTTACGCATCTGCACCTGTAGTTACCACCCTGTCAAATTCAATCATTCACAACATCGACTCCAAGCTCGTGTAACCTTGGATCAGGATTCGCCTAATTAGGCATGCCGTTTAATTAGACTTAAACAGAGCGAGAAGAAGGCACGCCACCACGCAAGACTGAAAATAGCAACATTACACTTCCGTAAAGTACAAATAACCTGACAATACGTTTTTATTATTATCATCTTTTTTGTTAAATTTGCGATTATTATTATCACTATTATTATCATTATTACTGTTATCATTATTATTTTTATTATTATTATTATTATTATCATTAGTATCATTATTATCAATATTTATATTATTATTAGTTTTATTATTATTGTTGTTATCATCATCATAATCATCATAATAAAAATTATCATATTATAATTTTATTCTTATCATTACCTCGTCATAGTTCTGTGATAACTCCTTGGTCATAATATGTGTTAAACAATTAAGGTTTATCTGTTGCACAGAAAGTGAAGTTTCGTCTCTCATACCATGTCGTGTTAAGAAAATGTAACTTCATTTTTTTCAAAGTGTCATTGTTAAAGAGATACCACTTCAATCGCGTCACAATGAAGAACTATTAAAGTGTACGCAAAATGGGTGAATCATTTCGGTTGTTGAATTAAAGAAAATAATAAGCAACAAGTATTGAATGCGTTTCGAGGGGAAACGGCCTACAACGTTATTTTGGAGATAATTTTGTTGATCAATATATAATTATCAAGCAACACACTATCTGTGTGAAAACTGAAAGGTCATGCGACATTTGAGGCAGAATGCTGACTGTGTAATTTATCTTCAATTGGATAGGTGGTGGGTGTGCATAAAAGGGTTGTGGACGGATCAAAAATGATGGATGTACACAGCGTAATGGAATTAATGTTTTGCGTCTCAAACTTACGAGTCTTTAATCCATCTCACGTATGGCACATTAGAAAGCCTTTCTTTCTTTCTCTCTCTCTCTCTCTCTCACTCACCCCCGTCTCTATCTCTGTTTCTCTCTCCTCTCCCCAACTATCTCTTATCTGTGTATCTCCTCTTTTTAACTTTCTCTCACTCGCTCTCGCTCTCGCGCGCTCTCACTCTCTCTTTCTCTTGATCTGTGTATCTCCTCTTTTTATTTCTTTCTGTCTCTCTCTCTCTAAATCTTCTTTTTTGTGCATAATTATGATGTAAGCTATCTTCAAAATTCTGTAATAGGTTTTTACAACTTTTATGTCAAGGGTGGCACTGATTGGTTGTTGATGAAGTTCAGATCAAATCAAATTAGCCAGCTTACATTGTGTGTCTAACACAATATGACTTATTTTATTCGAATCTAAACTTCATCCAGACTGAAATCATATTAAATTATTCAAATCAAACACATTATGTGTTCTTTTATCCGTAATCATATGGTACTTCTCCCAATTTTTTATTTACTTTCTTTTTTACGCAATGTATATTTGATTTGATTTTAATTATTTTCTTCTGCATGTTTCACATTTTACAAAGGTATAGGCATAATTCGACTTAAGTATAACAAATATAATTACAATCATATTCGGGGAAACAATGAGTATAAAATGAATAGGCGGTAGTAATAAATCTTAAATTAACCTTTGCCAACTTACCGATATTTTAATGAAAATCAAAAGATGGACTGTCACTATAAGCAAGTGCTTGATGATGTGGCAACCCAATCATATTCAGATAATTAATATTTTTGCTGTGCGGAATGGATGACAAATTATATTATGACAATTATACTTTCCCCTTATAATTAATTTAAACTGCATGATACGTTTTTGATGGGAATGATGAAAAAAGGGGATGGGGGCTAGTGCAAAAAAATAACTAAAAGTGAAAATAATGTTGATGGTGAAACTAGGAATAAAAAATAAAGTTGATGCAGAAACAAAGTTGTTATGAGATTTCAGTAATCTAACTACAAACGTTAAGATGGTTTGTATGGCATTAAGCTGATTCAGTGTAACTCGATAGCAATCTTTCTTTATTTCTAGCTTTAAAAGCGGTGAGGTTTTGACAAGATTTGATGGAATCCGGTAATGCATTCCATATATCTGAACCATGATGTCGTATAGATTTATGTGCAATAAGTAATTTGGGATTAATCAAATGGAAATTGGCAGAGATACGGGTGGGATATAAATGAATTGCACTATTAAGCGTGAAAAAGTCTTGGAAAGAATCAGGAAGTAATTTGTTTTTATATTTAAACATAAAAATACAGGTCTGGAGGGAATTGATGTCAGAAACTTTAAGTGTTTTTAATTCATTGAATAACGGGTCTGTATGTTCTAAATAATGAGAACCAGTGCAGAACCTGATAGCCCTTTTCTGTAATTTTACAAATAGAGTCTATTTTTTTTTTCCCACAAGATGCCCAGACCATATTGCAGTAAGTTATGTATGGTGATATAAGTGCATTGTATAGCATAAAAAGAGTATTTTGAGGGAGATATTTTCTTGTTTTATACAACATACCAATATTTCTGGATATACAAGTACTTAAAGACTTATATGTTGATTCCAATTCAGATTTTTATCTATAAAGACGCCTACGAATTTTGTACATTGTTTACGATCTAGGGGTACATTATCAATCAATATGTTATACGGAAAATCATTAGCATGCGCATTTGAATGTGTAAAGTAAATAAAATTAGTTTTGTCTATATTAAGGGACAGTTTATTGCATTTAAATCAAGTTGATACTTTAGGTAATTCCAAATTGAGTGTATCAATCAAAGAGTCTAATCTTTCATGGAAGTAAAATATATTGGTGTCATCTGCAAATAAGACAAAAGATAAAATGGGGCTAGTATTAATTATATCGTTAATGTATAAAAGAAAGAGAGGTCCTAATATTGATCCCTGTGGAACGCCACATTTTATACTTAAGCAATCAGAAGGAACCTCATTGAATGCAACATATTGCTCCCTATCGGAAAGGTAATTTTTGAACCATGTATGGGTCACTCCTCGAATTCCATATGTATGAAATTTTTGAAGTAAAATATCGTGATCGAGCGTATCAAACGCCTTAGACAAATCCATAAAAATTCCAATTGACCCTTCCATACGTCATACAAGGTACGTTTTGGTCCTCTTGTGCAGCAACTAACACTAACTAAGTCTTCACTAAGTACTATTACGCCACAATGTAAAATCTCTCCGCAGAGAAATGATATCACCGACTTAATTGGTGGCCTACTACTTTATTAGGCATAGGGGGAGGTTGTTCTCATTGTTTACTCAAGCTTAGTCTTTTTTATTTATTTATTTCTTTTATTGCATTTTTTAAATTCCATAGATACGTATATCTATTGTGACGTCATAATAATTGAGGATGTAGACAGAGTGCACGGGTAAGCCCAGATAATGAGACGTGCTTACACTCTTGCTCATATAGCCAATGCTCTTGCTGTATTTGTATGTGAGTGGGGGTGTTCGTGTATTGTGCTATATTTATCTCTTCTTTCCCTCCAGTTCATAAGAAGTCCTCCCTGAGAGTCACGCCACCCCTATCGGTCAGAGAGAGAGAGAGCGATACTGTCTTGCCAAGAGAAAGAAATAAAGTCAATACTCATAACTCCTTTCGACGGTAGGAAAAACGTCAATAACCGTGGCCAGTTGGAACAGTGGTGAGATAAAAACGAAAACACGATATTAAAGTCATGTAATAAAAAGTGCGAATTTGAATGGCTTTCTTTAGTGGGCGCATAAGTGTGGTCACATGACATATAAAATTGAGAATTTATTATGTTTAAAGCCCGAGATAAATCGGTTGAGAGAAAATGCAATATGAACTACTAGATTTGAAACACGTCGACTTTCTAAATTATATCATATGACGTGGGGGAACTGCAAATTGATTTGTTCCATCTTGTTCAAACAAATTTTACCTCACTAAAAAAAAAATTACATCGCTTTATATCGCCTTCACAATGTCGGTATTTTTACCACAAAAAATGCTTATGACCAGATTATTCGATCAGCATTTATATAATCTCATGCCCCTCCTGTCCCTCTTTATCCAGCCCCTCTCTCTCTCTATCTCTCTCCTTCTCTACACCCCTCTCTCCCTCTCAGCCATTCCCTGTCCCACTATCTATCTTCTCCCCCTCTCCCCCCCCCCTCCTTCCTCTTTATGTCCCACACACACACTCTCTCTCTCTTATATATATATATATATATATATACCCCTAATGGGTACATTAGGAGGACAGTTTTTGTTCTTTTTCTTTGTTCAACTGTCGACCTAATGTACCAACTGTCGACCTAATGTAGGGGTCGCTATTATGACGGAATAAACTGCATTGTTAGGTGTCGACTTAATGTACCCGTTAGTCAAATATACCTATATATATATATATACATATCACCCGTTATATGTCTCTCCGATACTTTAATAGGAAACAGTTTTTTATCTTAAATAAAATTCAAATCTCCTTAGCTAAAATGAATGAACAAATCCTCACATGAGACAACCAAGGCAGCAGGGCAACCCTATCCTTCAAAACAACAAATGAATAATTATACAATGTACATTTACCATGCCTATTTCCAATACATCCTATCGCCCTATTCTTCAGTGTCACCGGCCTGGGTTCACCCAAGATCAATCTTGAAACTGCCACCTCGGTATGAAAAGCATTCTTTATCACATCACCCTTTATTTAAAATAAATAACACAGAATACTTCATTGTAAATCGTTGTAGGGTTATCTTCCCAGTTTTCCAGCTAACATCAAGTCGCGAAAGCATTTGTGCTGCAGCGATCACAATCAAGCAAAGTTAAACTGGACTCTACTAACAACAGAAGCCTGACACCAACATCATTTGTTATATCAACACACTCACTTAATCGTATTTATTAATTCGCTGATCCCCCGCTAATCATACACGTCAACACCTTTCCATCGCAAGCGAACTGCTGTATAGACCATTGATGCAACCTCACTCTTTACTCGGTGCGAGTTCGGGTAAGGTAAGATGTTGAAGCAATATTGTTCTGCTCTCTTTGAATTGTATGATCGAAAGAGACAAAACGTTTAAATTTACATGATTCATTACAATTATTTATTTTGGGTTACGTAACATACACCTTTCGATATGATTACAATTTCTTTTGGGCCAACACCAGGCGTAGGCGTGTCTTTTTTTCTTTTGCATTTTACTTTGATTCTGTTATGTCATGCCTCATTCACATCTATCATGTCTAAATGTAAATGTATCGTTCATTTCATACAATAAGTAATTTCTCCCTAGCTAATAATGGTAATTAATGAAGTTATTGATTGAATAAGTGCTACTAAACCGTATATGTCTAAAAACAAAGTTTCCCCTTCATACCATCCCTACCCACAATTCATGCCTAACACCAACAGCAAGGGGCAATCTGAGAGGATTGATTTTAAAAATCATTCTGAAAGTCAAACGCCATTGCCAAAGGCATTAGGTAATCCTTTCAGCCAGTCGCTCCGTGGCAGAAAAATCATTTCATGAAAAAATTCATTTCGAGCGCATGAAGGGCATGATTCGCTTTAACACACGCGGCGCCACTGCGGGCATTTTAGAGATTCATTTTGTGATCAGTCTTTATTTTCATCATGACTTCATACCGATTCTTATCATCACACCCCTCGATGAGATGGGAGGGTCACGCGAAGAGAAAGGTACTTTTATCTAATTTGTTGGCATGTTTGCCAAGCTGAATGTCATTGCTATTTCAGTGCTGCTTAGCTCCAAAATGCATTTATATTGCCAATTGGTGGAAATACTACCGCATTTGCGTAATGAATAAATGTTTGCCGATCCAAAGACAAAAAAATGAATGTCTATGGATAAACCCTGAAAGAATCTTTCAATAAAGTGTCTTCATATCGGCATACTTTGCCCCACTTCCAATATGAGTTCAAAATGAAATTGTTTTGGAAACAAGTGTTTATTTGACTATTCTCAGAGGAAATAGTTTTTTCATAGTATACTCTTATTCGGTCTTATCGATCTCAACATGTTTACCCAGGGTAGCCTTATCAGTATTATATTATGGCATTAATATTATATCGTGGCATTTTGCTTAACAGACTTGAAATTCATGCCTGATCGTACGGACATAGACTTGCCAACAGTATATTTAAGATAATTTATAATGGCAAAATTGAAAATGCCAATACTGCTTGCTCGAGTTTGATAAACAATTTCATACTCATGAATATAGTTTGGAGTCTGGTGGTGTAAAGGAGGCGGTTGCATTCGATGACTTTAGAATACACTAAAAACAGCAATTTTAGTTAAGTTGGCATTGCATCGATGTCTGCCTCCGACTTTATTCACCCAGGTGAAGTAAATGGGTACCCCCGGTAGGGAGAAATTCCTTGAATGCTTGAGTGCCTTATCATGGTCGCTCTGCTAAAGCCGGGGTAATAGTATGATTACAGGGCCCTCAGGGAGAACAGTATATAATACTGATGAGGCTAACCTGGGTAAACAAGACATATTATTATTATTACCATTACTTTATACAACTGTATATTATGCCACTTTCTTTCTATATACAGTCTACAGTACTGTGTTCACGGTATTGATGCATGAATGTTAATACAGAACATATAAAGCCTCCCTGCCCGTATCAAGTTCAACGTATTTGACTTTCAAATAATTAGTATAAATTATGCATTATTTCCTATGGGCCACACTGAATGACTTGTAGCATGTGGAATAATCACAACCATTCACAGACAGCACTCTCCTACACTGCTAAATCATGTTCAAATCACGTCAGGAAGATATACATAAACCAGCAAAAAAAAAGGCTAATAAAAAGTTGATTTTAATGTCATTTAAAATCTCACAAGTAGAATTTATTTATGAATAAATCTTGATTATGAGTGCATTTTGATGAGGCACTCATGATAAGTACTATTACCCCTGTTGTGTGATATAAAAAAACAAGAAAAGTAGTATCTGCCGTAACGTCCTCTATAATAACTCCCTCTCTCTCTCTTTCTCTCTCTTTCCCCCTCTCTCTCTCTCTCTCTCTCTGGTCAAAATACTTAAATCAGGATTATAATATATACGAACAGGTAATCAGGGTTAAGGACTATGTGGTCATTTGGAATATTTTTTTGCAGTTGAATTTCAAAATGGCCTCGTAAAGCCTAAAGGATTCTCCTTAATTTAAGAGTAAGTTAGAGACGACGCGTCCTGCAAGGTTATTAAGCTTGGCGCCAAAAAGACATTAACTCAAAGATTCTTGGATACCAAATGGCCACCATCTGGGCGAAAATATATGCAAAATGTATGTTCTCATAAATAATCTAAAATAAACAAATAGGAGAAATGGTGTTACAAATAGTAAAATGTATGATCATCCGTTGTAGACAGGTAATATGATTATCTATAAACTAATTATAATCCTGCTTGAACATCATTGTACAAATTAATACTGAAACATTGAGATCACTCTCTCTCTCTCTCCCTCTGAAAATAGCTCGGGGATTATACGCGTTGTGATTAGTTGATGTGCGGTCAAGTGTGACTGCTCACTGACCATTGACTTGGTAGGACAGAAAGAGAGAGAGAGGGGGTGAGAGTAAGAGAGAGAGAGAGAGAGAGAGAGGATGGGAGAGGAGAGAAAAAACGATACACAGAGTCTGATAATCAAGTATGACCCGTAAAGAATACGGCACGTATGTTTAAGGGCATAATTATATAAAAGTGCGGAAAAATATCCTTTTTTTCAATCATCATTGTGAAAGTTGAGACATTTTTTTTTCTCTCTTGTAAATGAACTACTACGTCACTTTCCACACACACACATACACACACACACATACACAAATGTTGACATTGAAATGATAACTTTTGAACTGAAACTGAAATTGTAACTTTTATGACGGGCATCATTATGTTTTCTTTCTTTTCACAATTACGCGTGGGGTGGATGGAATCCGTTTCGGATGGACGATCCCAATAATAATCAGTTTACAGAAAAGGTCAGATTGTTAGCAAGTAGTCATGCCATGTATTTCCATCTCCTATCTAACCATGATTACAAAACGTGACTCCAATAAAAGTTGTCAACCTGACAAAGGGGCTGCATAACCTATTAACATAGTCAACATGCTACTGCATTGTTAGGGACATGAAGAAGAGACATGAAGCCAAGGCACATATCCAATAATCGGATCGAACCCAAAATCTTCAACCAACTATCCTCTTTGTGTATATATGTAATATTCTCCATCCCGCAGTCAGAAATTCTATGAATAATTGATTTAAATTTCATTTGACGAAATTGCCGGAAATTTAGTTCATTTATGAGGTTCTTGTATAATTTAGAGAAAGGGGACTGTACTTTATATTATCATTAAGAAGAACCTGTGTTCTGAATATGAATGTTATACTAACAAGAAAATATTGCCGAAAAAACATGTATACTGCGTTATGTCAGTATTCCATATTCAGCAGTTTTTATACTGATCATCTAGATTTTTGTTTTACGAATGCCTCGGGATTAACATCGCCCTTACTTATTTAGCACTGTGGTAAAAACTTATTCTAAACTTATAAAAACTCAACATCCCGTATTTTGTTTGCAACTCTGAATGAAAGACGATCAAGTTAACTAAATGTTTAGCGTGTGGTTAAAGTAGCAATGCCTTTCCTTAAAAATTACTAAAAGTTCCGAAGTTTAATATCAACGATTTTGTTTCTGATAAATCATACTAACCTCCAAAATAATGTTTTTCTGAAGACTCCAACATTTGATATTACCTTGAATTAAAGGACATGATTATTCATAACATTATTGATGTATTATTTTAGGGACATTCTGGCGGTCTGTGAAAAGAAATACCACACTTGAATTCAATTTTGGAACATGCAGACTTGAGAAAAATACAACAAAATTCCAACTGGTGAAACACATGTCCAGTTTAGTGTCAGTTTGATGTGTGTTGTAGGTGTGTGGGTGCTTTAATTGGATTTTTACAGGTTTGTATGATTATTTACGCTATAAGTGATATGATTATGCGCGTCATCACCCGAAAGACGTGACTTGGTTTCGAACCGGATTCCTTCAGAGTTAGTTTGTAGGCGAAGACAGGGAGCTGGCCGTACAGCTAAACCGCCTCTCCATTGATGCACTGCACGCGTTCTTTCACAGGTGAGGGTGTGGGTGAACGCATGGGTGTGCGAGCGCGTGGGTGTGCTTGTGTGGGACTAGAATTTGTACAGACGCGTATCAATCAGAAATGGGACCGACCTTTAATGTTTTCATCCGAAAAATGAAATATGGAAGGTAGCCGTACGACTCCTCCACTTCACTACTCAATCACTATTCCTAGTTTATATTGTTTATAGTTTCCAAAAGAACGGCACGATAGTAACTTAAAAATGAAAACGACAATGAAAACATAAGTTTTGAAACGGAACATGTTTCGGAGTCATTATTTAATAAGTCATTATTTAATAAGTTTAATCAGTTCTTGAAGCTTCTTTGTAGCATCCATCCTGTATGTGTTGTTTATTGTACTATTCATTAATTTTCAAGTAAATGTTATTGTTACATTATTACCCGTTTTTAGCGATGTGAAATTAAATAAACCTGAACTTAAACTTGAAAGACAAGACTCGAATTCAAATCCGGATCTTGTAGGCAGCTCGCCAGACCAAACAACCGACCACACATCTTACAACTCATATTCATGCATTTATTTTTATCCATCTTATAAAATCTGGCATTGACAATGAACGGGAACACTATCATTTACTTTAAAAATCTGAATTTAATCCACTGAAAGTTAAAGCGACTGCCCTGATTTATGCCAAGTGTTGCCTGCCTCAAAAGTATAAAGTCATTGATACTTAGTTAGATTAAGGCATTCATTTTGATGAAGTAAAACCGTCGATTTTATAAGTTAAAATTATCTCTGAAATGATTGTTTGTCTGCATGGGAGATTGACTAATCCACATAATATCGGATCCTTTACATTCTGACGTAGCCTCAGAAGGCCCTCAGGCTTATATCAAATAACATTATTTGGAATGGGATTTAATGGTAAAGCAAACCTATCAGAGAGGAAAGACTGTGGACGATGTTCTACTTCAAAAGGGTATCTAACATTTTGAGGGCACTATCCTTTTTTGTTAAATTTAGCAGTAACATTTCAAAACGTTACTAAATACATATAGCATATACTTAAATGATATTTCAAATAACATTTTGTCAATAACATCTTCCACCCACTGGTTCTAAGACAGCTATCACATATCATTTAATCACGTGATTAATATGACACTTTATTTGATCACGAGAATTTTCATCATCATTGTTCTGTTGGTTTTGTTTACGAGGTTATAATAGATCACATGAACGCAGTTTAAGAAAATACTAATGATATCTTTTAAAGCCTATAATTACGGCAATACTTTCTATCTTGGTTCTAATTACCATTCAGTTTGGTCTGTAAAAAGTTAAATATAGTACGAAGGGCACTCGAGTGTGAGAGGAGAGTTCCGCCCTGAAATTATCCTCAAATATTACAAAACGGAAACGAAACTTTTCTTCCCATTCAATGGAACGATATTAAACAAAAACCACATGATGAAATATAACCTAATCTTGTTTCAAGTAATACAACACAATTACTGATTTAGAGTGAGCAGTACTAAAAGAGAAATTTGAAAGTTAGAAATGGTTCTTTAAAGGAGATCAGAACACCGGCAGAAACATTAAAAACCCGGCTTCTCACTCACAACGGGTAATCTTACTTTGAAAGGGAGTATCGTCAAGCCCATGTCATTTGAAGTTGGTTTACTACATACTTATATAAATATCTTGTTTTCGCTGGTTAAGCTGCTATGAGGAATTTCATATACATCCGGCTGGGATATTCATAGATTTTGATTATTTCAGTGATATGAATTTGAAATTGATGAACACTTGTCTCCGTTGCAAACTCAAGAAACCAAACAGAATCTGGAAAGAAATTCATGAATTTCGGCCGTGATTTTTTTTTCTTTTCTGTTTTTATTCACGAGGATATTGTGAATTACTTTCGATTTACCCTTACAGTACTGAATTTGCGGACAATCATTCCTGTGCACATAAAGACTGATATGTAATGCATGTACACGGAGAAAACAAAGAAGATCACACAGCCCACATAGAATGCATATGATAAGAGTACGAATTGATGCCATGGAAACTAGCAAATTCAAATTAATATTACCCCCCCCCCCAAAAAAAAAAAAAAAAAAAAAAAAAAAAAACTAATAATAATAAATAAATAAATAAATAAATAAATTTGAAAAAAAATTATAAATAAGCAAATTTAAAAAATTAATTAAAAAATGAAAATAAAAATTTAAAAAAAAATTAGAAAAAATATTTAAAATTTAAAAAAAAAAATAATTACAAAAAATACAAAAATAATACAAAATCAAGAAGTCAACTACATGGCTATTTCAGTACCAAAATAATCTATAAATATGATACTCAGGTTGTATTTGAAGATATTTCATGCTCACAAATTGATTATGCAATCAGCTAGTATATGTATAATTGGTTAATGACTCTGTGATATGTTGGCGACTGTCAAAAGAAAACTTCCTGAACGAGGTTTCAATTACTTTTCTAACAGTCTATATATCACAGTATGCATGGTATACGGATTTTAGAAGGCTTTCACTGCTAAAATGTGGAAAGTCAGCAATAATTCGTAGGTAATCCACTTAATCTGACAGACTCCGAATTAACAAACGACAAGGTTATAACAGCATTCAAGGAGATTTAAAAATTTCATTTTGTTCATCTTTGTGTTCGTTCGTTTCCTCAAGCACTAAGTGATAAGCCATACTTGACTTGTAATTAGGTGGGGTTGACTAAATTACTGTGCAAGTGATTTTGACTATTTCAATGATAAATTCAATTTATTGTCAAATGTCTAGACAAAATGAGTCAGTCAATTAGACGAAACACTCACCCACTGTATAATGGTAAAGCAAAATTTTGTGCCGAGAGCTATATACCTTTAAAATATAAAAAGCAAATACGTTTCAGCGAAACTTGTCACTGAAAAGATGAGTTATATTAAAGGCTGACGGGGTTATTAAAAAATGATTGTAAAAGCACACAACATGTATAGTACATGATACATGAAGGAGCTCATAATAGTGATTGCGTAATTAAACTTTCAGTAGCAGTATGAGTTAATACCGTGAGCTTTCGTCAATTTAGAAAATGGACGATAAGTGATTAGGTGAGAGTTTTTTATCGCGTTAATTCTCTCTCTCTCTCTCCCTCTCTTTCTCCCATTCTATTCATCTCTTCCTTTCCCTACGCCCACATGATCATAAATATGTTATATCTTGTATTTTTTGTTGAATTTTTAAAGTGTATTTTTACTTTACTTTATCTATTCCGTCTCAACAGTGATGTCCAGCCCTACTGCACATATTCCAACAGTAGAGGTAATGTTGATGCGACCTTTACTAACCCTAATTCTTAATTTATTTCCCCCCTTTCTTTTTCGTGGTCTCTATGCATCCGTAAAGCACTCCAAATCCCCCCACCCCCACCCTATCTGACAAATACATGTTTACATCATTATTCGCTGATGCCACTAGATAGTACTATAACTTTTCTGCAAGCATATCACACATTTTGACGATATAATTTCACGCTTACCTACCCAACAATTCCTTATAATTACCGGCTATGACAAACGCAATATACAGAGGTATAATATTGCGACTCCTATACGATTTAATGGAATACAATTCAGCTAGACCGACGTGAGATAAGGGTCGTGACAGAGACACAAGTACAAAACTCGAAATATTACAAGTTATGTACACGTTATGAGATACATAAAGAGTATGTCATTTATCATGAGGATCGAAATCAATAGTACACAATAAATGAAAATTACGTCTAACTTCGGCGTGTATCCCTTCCTTACATGGTTCAACACAGACGACGCAGTAATTGTAAGGCGATAACACATACAACAGCTTCAGCATCTCTCACAACCATTATTCTCTCATTTTCTTTCACATTGTATATAGTGTGGGCAGAGGGGGCAAATAGACAAAACTAACAACGATTAAAGCATGTATTTGACGAATGCAACTGCAATATGAAGTTTAAGGAACTCATACAGCAGCTAAGCAGACAACATATTTTTGACGAATGCAACTGCAATATGAAGTCTAAGGAACTCATACAGCAGCTAAGCAGACGAGCATTACTGTCTTCTGTCATTATGTTTTATATTAAGCCCCCTTTACACCGGAGGAAGTTCCCGCTACGTCCTTGAAATTAAAAAAAAAATGCCTAGGACGTAGCGCCAACTTTGTTTTCGAAAAATGTGAAATCGTCCCGTGCACGCTACGTTCGCGCCACGTCCTTACTAAGTTCATGTTGCGTTGGTGATGTTCCCACTGAGTTTATTGTGCGCGCAGACGTGGTCCGTGCGGCGTCGAAACGGTTCTCGCTACGTTCTCGCTACGTCCAAGCAGATTGCGACTCGTTGTACCTACGTCTCCGTCACGTGAGTCTTGTGTCTGTTGATTTGCAGCCATTTGATGGAGAAGAAGCACATTGTGCCATTGCATATCCATGACTTCAATAGAACTGATAGCAAATGGGACATGGACTCGGCATTTATACCCTTTTCCCCGCCATGGACGTGCCTTGGACTTGCCATGAAAGTGTACAGCGCAGTAATAACGTAGCAAGCACTTCCGTAACGTAGAGTTGACGTAACGCGGGCATAAAGAGGACGTAGCGACAACTGCATTATGCGTAGTGCTACGTCGATGGAGCTGTTAGTAGGTCCTAAGGAGGTCCTTACTGGGTCATTACTACGCACTGTTCATACGGCGCTCCCGCTACGTGGACTTTGGACTTGTTCAAAGTCCACGTAGCGGAAAATCGGTCTCCGGAGACCATGCAGACTATGCCACGTCAATAACAGTTCTCGCTACGCCCTCAGTACGCTGTAGCGGTTCCCACTGCGTCATGGCCATTTTTCTTTGACGCAGCGAGAACTGCATGGACGTAGCGTTGGTGTAAAGGGGGTATTAGGAAAGAACAAGTCTGGGAATGTCCCTATTATATTTCTCTGTAATCTCATTCATGTCATACGGCTATTGTATTTTATGGAAAATGTCCAATGGAAAATGTACACGTTAAAGTCTCTGAGTTTGCTCTTTCTTCCTTAAACAAATGAGTTATGTTAATTATCTTAAATCATATAATCAAAATCTAAAGATGAATTATACATGCATATCAATTTTAGTTATCACTTGAAAGTAGAAGACATACAATTATATTTCTTTATTTTACTCTTTATTCCTGAAATTTTCTAAAAAGCCGATCATGTAAGAATACGTCTATAAGATACAAATCCGTTTCATCATGTTCATACATTTTTTTTAATGACTATGTATATAATACACACTAAGAAATTAGGGTTCACTTTAGGGTGCAAATTTTGGCGGAGCACCCGTATATCTACTCGGGTGGAATTTTGCACCCCTACGGGTGCGCTTTGCGAAAACCGGGGTTCAAAATTGTGTAAGGTTGAATTCTGCACCCTTCGAGCAGAAGTATTAGTCTTACATGAATACCCACACTAGCATTGCTGACACTTATGTCACAATATATCATGAAGTATAAGACTTATTATTCAAAAGCATAGAAATGAAATTAATTAGAAGAAGAAATAATAAATCCATTTCGATCAGCTTGTGTCGTAAATTTGCTTAAATTGAACATCTCCGTAGTGACGTGTTTCAAAAGAGTAATCGCCCAGAGACTAACAGTAACCGGCTTGCAAGTTGACAGCAACCAACGTATCGCTACTCGTAGGGATTAAGGCAGGAAAATTTGCATAATTCGCATTTTTTAATTATATGGGGATTTTATCACGGCTCATTTTGATAGTTTCTTTGTAAAAAAAAGTTATTGAAATAAGAATACGTGTTTACATTTGATAATTCAGTCGGGATTATATCATTTTAAGGGAAAGTGCTAGTTTTACTAACAGTTACTATACTGATTTGTTATAGGAATAACAACGAATAAGTAATCCTAAATGTGAGACTGTAGATCCCTCGGGCGTGGCCTGATGGATTTCACCGAGATCCCCTCATGGCGTGTATTGTACTGTCTGTGTTCTATGTGCGTGAAATATGAAATAACGGCAACTTTAAATGGTCTGCCGCCAAGCTGTGAAGAGGCGAGAATGGTGATCGATTGTCATCGACGTTGCACCCATTAGGGTGCAGTTATGAACCCAGAGGGTAAAAATGCACCTTATATTGGGGTGCTGCTATTGTACCAGTAGTCTGCACCCCTAGGGGTGCACATCTGCTCCCAATCTGCTCCCAATAAAAGGTTCAAGTCTGCACCCTTAATTGGGGTGCAGAATCTGCGACCCCAAGTAAGGGTGCATATCTGCACCCTTGGGGTGCTGCTATTGTACCAACCCCTAGGGGTTCAAATTTGAACCCCTATTTCT
Organism: Heliocidaris erythrogramma; assembly: GCA_025617745.1. NCBI lineage: Eukaryota > Metazoa > Echinodermata > Echinoidea > Camarodonta > Echinometridae > Heliocidaris > Heliocidaris erythrogramma. The sequence continues at coordinate 44,803,243 of CM046858.1, read as the reverse complement.
TAGTGTGTTTTATGGGGTACAAATCATGCAAACCTACCATCCGACTTAATAAGCGATGGACCTGGTACAATTGCAACTTTCTCACTATTATGTTCATGTTAATACTCTGTGAAATGATTTCTCTTTCTTTTTCTTGGACTGATTATGTTATGTTTAACTTGTATGTTGTATTCTGCTTTTCTTTTCAATAAAGAAATGATATTAAATTATTTAATTATATATATATATATATACATATATATATATATATATATATATGTATACATAGGCCCTACATATTTTTTATAGTTTAAATGCAGCCAATTTCTCCGTTCCTAAACTGAAAATGTATAAACTGACCGTGAATCTTAACATAATTTTTCTTATCATAAAAATGCGTCGGCATATTCAAGATGGGAATTTATCAATCACTACAAAGAAATAAATCATATTATCGCATTCATTTTATTGAAAATGTATACCTTTGCTGATGTTCTGGTGATATATGGGGCGAACTTTATTTCGTCCGAGATATAGGATTAGGGCTTGATTTGTTGTTGGGTCAGCATAGGTATTGTTACTTTAGTATTTATTACTTTCATCATTGTTTTATGTAATTTAAAAGAAGTGTAATCAATGATGAATAACGTTCAGTTATCCGATATTTTTTTTTATTTTTTTTTAACAATCATTTTTCATGTTCATATGCTGTTTTATTATCCGCATTTATTTTCATGCTTATCTGATAATGCGATGTTTGTGATATAATGAGAAATGGAGCTTGTGGCAGATTAGCCTTGTGCTAAACAAGTCATCCAATAAATTCTACTACTACTTCTACTATACAACTAGAGTATGAGTAAGATGTAAAAGTGTTGCCAGTTAATAATATATAATATCAAATGAAGCATGTGACGCTATTTCATGTAAACACATTGCCAATAGTTAACCCTGGCATAGAACATTTACACCATTAATATTGCATAGCGATATTTATGAATGGGAAACGTCCAAGGGCACTTCCTGTTCAGTTTCAATCTGGCGTAAATGATATTACTTTGATGAAAAGACGGAAGACAGACTACATGTATGTGGTATCTATACGAAATGTAATATGCATGACACTCTATCAATAATTGAGGGAAAGTCCTTTGGAGACTACGAATAAATGTTGTTGGTGGTATGTGGGATGGATTGAAAATTCAATCAAGTTCATATCTTTCAGTCGAGTGACCCTCTTTACGGCTCAAATCTCTCTCCTCTCCAGTGTTTGCGTTAGATAGTGTTACCCAGTACAGCATAGTGAAGAGTGTCTCTCCATCGAGTATATTTCTGACCATTCGACCGAGTGGCTAAATTCTGCAATGTAGCATAAGGTGTATCTCCGCAGAGGGATGCGACAGATAAGATGGATTATGAATGTATTTTTTGTAAGGTGTCCTGACCTGTCATGTGCAATATTGCAGATTAGCTCAAGATGTTTAATAAATAAAAAGTAATAATGTCACGAGAAATTTTTACGAATGTGGAAGTTCAGGGTTTAAAACTAGTCTTCCTAACTGCCTGATGACAGTTCCATCTGTGGATCAAACGAAGAAGCTCCCAAAATGTCATTACTGAATCATCTCATACCCATAGGCTTAATACAGAGATCATTCGGTTCCAGTAGGCCATGAGTGAACTCTATAAAAGATGTCTACTACAAAATGAAGTGGAGTGTTTGTGCACACATTTGTGACTGAAAGGAAATTGCGCTTTACTTTTTAAAGCTAATTTCCTGAATCTGTAATAGTAGAGGTCGAATGTATATATATCAGTAGTTTTGTTGTAACTCAAAGCAGCAATTATAATCTCTTTACCCACTATTATTATGCAGCTTTATTACTAGTCTTGGTTACCTAACTTAAAATTCCACAGAGGGGATAGCTTGCCCATTTTCGTACATGCAGCTGAAATGCACTGGTACTATTCTATACGGCAACGGAATTATGTCAAAACATTTATTTTGAAGAATCATTCAGCACCATTCTTGATTATTCCCTAGACCCATACATGTGATACTGTGATGTTTATTGTCTTGGGCGCAAGCTCGGACCCCTTTTCACTGGGTCATTCAGGTCGCTGATATGACATTTCAACAAACAGTGAGTGTGGTATAAATTGAGCATGATGGAAGGATTTTAGAACATGATGAGCTACGTGGCAATATGCTATCGTTTCAAAGACCCATTTATCCTCACATACCTTCCTTGGTGAATGTGATTTCCCCGATGGATTAAGGGGGCACAAGCGGCCGGTGCCGCCCCTTCCTTTTAAAACTTAACTGATATACCTCATGAACTCATCAACAAAGATAGACCCCACTACATTTTCCAATTAATTTTCGACATTTGAACTGATAACTATTTGCTTGTCAGAGATTTTGTGTGGGTGTTGGTGTGTCCCCAGAACGAATTTCTGGATCCACCCCTTCTTGACTTGTTTGGGTCTCCTTCCCTTCAGTGATAGAATACGATTAATTTATAAGAGGTATATAATGGGACTCTATTCGGGCGTTTCGATGAATGCAACCCCTCCCACCCCCATTTAAAATTTCTGAAGGAAAATCTAGTATATCTGTCGCAAATTTTATAAAAGTTTATTTGTTTACCTGTATCGGAAAATATTTGTTTTAAAGATTTGTTTTTCTTCTTCTTCGTCTCTTTCTTCTTTTGTATATCGATAGAAAATCGTAAATGGGGCCGCCTCTTTTGATTTGAGGGGCAAAATAATTTGAACATCTGTGATTTTTCCTTTTTCTTCAACGTTCTTTTGACACCCCCCGGGCGCTGGCTGGACATCCCCCCCCCCCCCCCCCCCCCCTTCATCAATCTAAATCGTCGGAAAAACCCTCATACCAATACGAAAGAAACAATTCACGCTTTTACCCCTTTTTTCAAGGGGCAGATGTAGCATTAAAAGGCTCTAATACCCCTGAAAATAGAGAACATATTTTTCACTGTATAAGGCACAACGAAAACGAACAAAGGAAAGATATCTGTCATTCAAACAGATTTTGTGTGATGGTCCGACTGGAGGATAATACATACCTTATTTTTTCAATGAAAGATGTTTAATATCATCTCAAATTTCCGTCACTATCCCAGCGTCCATCTTCTGTAAACAACCAGTTACTGAGACCAAATTCTCGGATAGCCAAAGCATATACAGAGCCGAGTATAAGCAAGCAGCATTCTTGTCTAAATTTAGTCCTTCGTCCGTCCGACATGGGCTCGGGATATGCATGTCGAGTGCTATTTGATTAGTCACGGAATGGGCGGGCGGGATGGGAGGGGGCGTCATAGCGTCTAATCAACAATTCAAAGGGCGACTCATAAATTCCCATTATAATTTGGTTATACACCGTTGCACACCTGTGCCGCTACCACGAAACCTATTATTAGGAAGGGGTGGTGGAACAGGAATGCATAGTGGCGTAGCTTTGAGGGAATGTGCCTCCGTAATCGAAGGGCGAAAAATAAGCACATTAAATTTGTAACAAAATATATCTATGAGAAGTGAGGTTACATATGATATGAACTTTCATGGAATATTACTGTAATTTATGCATATTTACACGAACGTGAACAAACATTTCGACATCTGTGTACATGTAAAATGGTTTAATGACGATCTCGGTATTTCCTTCTTTTTCTTTCTCTTAAATTTCCTTTTGTGTATGTGCGGGGGGGGGGGTGTTGTGTGTGTGTTGTTTTATTTTGTTTGTTTTTTAGGTGATCTGTAATTATAACGCCGGTAAAGAAATTAAGAGAACATTTACATATTCCACCATTAGATTCAAAGTACCGAATGTCTAATTGTCGGTTTGATGATGACCTATAGTTAGAGAACATCAATCAACTTTGACCACCCCAACCCCTGATAAATTGCAATATTTTTAATAATAACAATAATAATATGCAGTTCTTGTATAGCGTATATAACAAGTCACTATGTCTCTATGCGCTTTAATGAAAGAAGAAAGAGAGAGAGAGAGAGAGAAAAGAAAGATGGTTTACAATAAGCATAATTTGAGTTTGAAAAAGATACGGTTTTATTAAAGATGCCCTTAATTTTTTCATCCACTATCTCTAATGGGAAGGTGTGAGAAAGGATGGTAAATGGATTATCAGAAGCTAATAAAGGATGTTTATCACTACGATACCTCGACTCGAATTCAAGGTTTAAAGCCTTGGAGTGGGAAGTTCATTCTAACATAAAGGAGATTTTAATGAAAGCAGGGGGGAAAACAGAGAGAAACCGTTCATGGAATTTTTCAGGAAAATCCCATGAGGGGAATGAAAAGTTCTGATCGGTATGCCCCACCAGTGGATGGTTGTACAGAGCAATTGGAGAAAGAAACGCAACACCCTGCATAAACTTCTCTATTTTCTGCGTCTCACATCGTCTTATTTTCTCCTGTTTCGTCATTATTTGGCATTACCTTCTCCATCTTTTCATCCCTATGTTTTACTTTGTCCGGTTTGTGAACTTTTATCTTATTCGTGTTTGTCTTGGTGATCACTGTCGCTTCCCCCTTCCGCTTGGCATTCAAGCTAGCGGCAACTCTCACCTCGTGTTCGTCAATAAATCCCTCTGATGTTGGCCATGTTGACGTGGCGATGATGAGCTTGTACATATGAAGGTCATTGTGTTACATATGCTAAACAAATAATCCTACTTTTTCTGGAGTTCCACCCCTCGAGATATAGATAGGGATTTGACTTTCTCGTCGGGTTGCAAGCGAGAAGCTTCCTCCGGAAATCGCCAACGTCATTACTAACATCATGAACATCTCGTTTGGCTCGCAAAAACTTCTTCATTATAATAAGGTACAGATAAAACTGAAGTGTAAATGGAGAGGAGGAAATAATACTGATTGAAAATACTAATCTTGAGATAGAGAAAGCTGGATTTAAATGTAGTATTGGCCTTTAGCGTTTGGTATCAAGTACCAAGTAACTCCAGTAAATATTAGAAGAAACTTGTTCAGAAAATGTATAATTGCAGAATCTGGGGGCACTCGCCGTTATCTGATATGGCAGTTTGAGAAAGCTACATAACTATTCTTGTTTTAATTCCTTCTTTCACTTTTTCTTTACCAAGGTTATGTTGTAAAAAAAATACAAAACGGTTTATACCTAAATAAATTCATCGCGTAATATGCGAAACCTCAAAAGAATCTTAATATTCAGATTTCGAGGGCGGTGGGATTTTGTCTCACTGTTTTTTGTTTTTGGGGAGTGGTTTTTTTTTTTGGTTATTGATATTTTTTTTGTTTTGGGGAGTGTTTTTTGGTTAATGATATTTGTTCCTTTGTTGCTTTTGAATTTTTAATTCATGTGGCTTTCAGAGATATTGGAAACATAAATAAGGCTCCAGATAGCTCTGAAAGTCATGCAGCCACTGATTAGCTTCTGCTCTACAAAAAAAGTACGGGAACAGCATGTGACGATATAGAATTTAAATGATCTGTGACTTGATCTTGACCTTCGACCCCATCCGGTTACAAACCACCACGGATCATCCCCTAGGGTGTAACATTGCTGAGATTCTACTAAGAATTGCACTGCTAGTTTCATTTCGTGTAAGATATATTACGGGGGAAACCAACAAACAACAAAATGTAGACCTATGTAAGCGGTATGAAATCAACAGGGCAAAGAGGAAAACAGAGAGGGGGAGGTGATGACAGGGAAAGAGAGGTAGAATGAAGCAGATACGATAGGAGAAAGACAGATACAAGCAGGTTCATTCTTAATAGAGTACCGAAGTGATGACGTCACAAAAAGCTATTTTTTTTCAATTTGACATTTTTTATACCATATCTCAAAGGAACATGGTGAAAAACATCCAGATCCCAAATTTTATGGCAATTGGTTCATTGGGCCCCGAGATATGGCCGCATGAATACCTAATTAGCCCCATTGTAGTCAGTGTAAATAAGCCAGTTCGGGGTTAGCGCATGGTACAAATGACCCCAAATATCCACAGATATTTTAGACATGGAGGGTCCCTTTATGTGCACTTCAGAAAAATAACTCTGGGAGTGATAGAGGTGCCTCATGAATAGCTTTTGTTTCCCCCTTTAAAAAGAATACTTCCACCTGGATATCTGGAATGCACCATTAGTGCATAATTGAATAATGATTACATGACATTCATGAGCACATATCGAATATTAGTGTCAGTGGGTTTTAGAATTTGGTACAGATGACCTTTATCTGCTCATGCTCAGATTGCATCTCCGAAGTGGCTTATTGGCCTGGTTCTTAACAGTTTAGAACCAGGCCAATTTAACACTGACTTCAATGGGGCTAATTAGATATTCATATAGCCATACCTTGGGCCACCATGAACTGATTCATGTCAAATTTGATGTGTGAACGTTTGCCATCATGCTCTACCTAAATATGGTCATAAAAATACTGAAATACAAAAATCAAAATTTGATGACGTCACACTTCGGTACTCTATTTCGATTTACTCAAATCATCAGCCACACCTGCCTTAACAATGTAAGCCTGCAACTGTATTTGTTACGTGCATATACAAAATAACACTTTTAATCTGTTATTCGGTACAAGTTTAAATGTCACCAAAGAGCCATTACAGTTGAAAGATCATAATGCCCTTCATCCCGTTCTCGCCCCCCCCCCCCCCTTCTCTGTCTCTCTGTCTCTCTCTCTCTCTCATCCCCTCTCTCCACTCTCTCCCTCTCTCTCTGCTCTCTCCCTCTCCCCTTCTCTCTCTCTCTTCTCTCTCTCTCCCTTTTCTCTCACTATCCTTTCTATCTCTCCCTCTCCCCCTCTCCCCTTCTCTCTATATATCCATGTCTCTCTCCTCCACTTTTTTTTCAACTGACATACCTTTCCTCCATCTTTGTCACAATCCCTATATATTATTTCAGTCAGCTCATAAATTAATTGCATGACAAAGAGTATTCGACATTTAGCACTTCCTACATATTCATTCAATATGGCCCATTTTCCTTTAAGTGGAAATGACGATTCATTGAAATACGAAGACTACAGGATTTCCTCTTCTCTGAATGGAGATATTATACTGGAGGCTGGTGAATCCTATCATAAGCTAAAAGGTTCTATGGAGTTCCGGAAACTGTAAAACTATATTGTAGATTTCGTTTGGCAGATATATATTTCGACAATATTGACCTACATCATGATCCGCATAATGCAAGAGAAAATACATGGTGTCGGCCCAAATAAAACGCATAATACATGTATATCTCTTTTCGATTTTGTGCGTTTATGAATGCAAGACAAAAGAAATGGTGTCAGACCAAATAAAACACATAATAAATCTCTTTTCGATCTTGTACGTTTGCCTGATATTTGTTAGTTTCTTCCTTGATACAATTTCGCTTTGTTTTGCTTTGAGCTAGGCACGCCAAATGAGTTGCCAAAAAAATGTAAAATATTTTCTGGATTTGGAAACAAATATTCTAAGGAGTCGAGTAATAGAATATTATGTATATTGTTCATGATCATGATTTCTCTAGCTTCGCAAAGGCAAAAAAACACGTTTGCATCCCCCCCCCCCCCCCCCCTTCTTAATTATCTTTAAAGTTTGCCAGGAAATTGTTTTGCTTATTTAGTGTTAGAATAGTGTTAGTGTTAGTGTTAGACCTCAAGCAATAAAAAAAAAAGTTTTTATTAAAATAAAGTTAAAGAGACTGGCCTATATTAGGGATTTAGCTCAGTATCTATGCATGCAGGTCATATCTCTCGGCATTTCTGTTCAATTTGATTCATTAACTTAGGCAATGACAGTGGATGTAAACACTGCAGTTTACAGCTCATTCTCATCACGTTTGATATTTCACCAATCCACCACATCTGTGGATCCTTGTTTCCTATACGCAATCATCAAGTCACTATGAAATATTCATAAACCATTCACCGTGAGCCGGTCCTATAGTCTCTCCCGGGCTCCTAACGCAATACCGCCGAATAAAAGCATCCACCGCCACTTATCGGACGAACCTATATGGACATCATGATAAATTTAATTGAAGTAGATCCCCTGCGCGACGTCATCCCATCGCTGTTATGGTTAAAAACACATCTGCTGCTTTTCTACTTACACCGGGCCGCCAATTAATCATTTTTATAATTTATTCATAAGTTGTCAATAGGTCATGTGCCCCCTCGACCTTTAACTACATTGCATATTTCTGTAAAGACTGAAAAGTATATTGACAGGCAAACTTAACACTGATGCAAAAATTGACATACATGTACCAGTAATATTTGAAAGGCGCCATTTGACAATTTAGAGGACAAATATAGTTAGGGAAATTTTGGTGGCGAATATAAAAAGAAATAGAAAATGGGAGAAATTACGTGAAAGTAGACCGTTTTGATTGACCCACATTCACCCTCTTTTCTCTCTCCCTCTTTCTCGTTCTTTTTCTCTATCGTTCTCTCTCCTCTTGAAATTTATTTACCTTTCTATATCCTTCTCTCTATTATCTATGGGGTCTTTTTAACTGCCTTGCCTCTTTCAATCTCGAAATTAATCAAACATGATGAGGTACAAAACGTCTGCGAGACCACGAAAGCCCACTAGACCGAATTCGCTTTGGTCTCGCAGGCTCTATGACAACTATTATCAATGTTTGGAAGACCGAAGTTTCACGAGACTGGAATGTTCGGTCTCGTAGCATTTTAGTCTACTTCTTTCTTTTCTCATCTCTTACGAAAACATGCGTAACAACTATTGGTGCCTTCTTTTTAATTGCAAGAATAAGTGTTGTAATTATAGGTAAGAAATAGCAAGCAATGAATAAGTCACATAGATTTCCCCTAAAAATATCAAAGAACAACTAATTTGATAAAAGTATTGGAAATTATGATCGTGATCATATAAAAGGGACCTTTTTCCTCTTAAGAAAGAAAGCACTTGTTAAAATAGACATGACTAGAAATGAGTATAAAAAAAATACGAGAATAACTATTTTGGTGTCTGGTGATATGTCTTTACGGTAATCTTTATGTAAAAAAATCATTTAGGGCAAGCACCAATACCATGTACTTCTTTTTGACATACTGTGGCATTGGAGCAATTTGATTTGTGCATATTGGATACAATATGAGCACAAATAAATGGCATTGCTGAAGAATCGATAGAGTTATAGCGAAATTGTGTAGGATTCTATCCAGTAGCAAAACAAACATGATGTAACCTAAAATAGATTTCTTTGAAGTTAAAGTAATTTACGTCTATTGAAGGCTGCCTGCTGTATAAATTTCTGCGGAAGTCGAAAGATGAAAGCTTAAATTATTCGAGTATCCTGTGTCATCTTTGGCTTGAATTCATCCCACTATATATATATATATTCCACTGGATCGTGTATTAGGGAGACACACGTAATGAGGTTTATTCCGTCATAATTATGTATATATATATATAGCGAACTTAATGTACCGCGAACAAAACGCGAGTGGTTGTTGATATGGTGAAAAAAAAGTTTCGACAGCGTCAAGTCCCACAATTTCTTTCTTTCACTATATATTTTGTTGTTTGGTTTGGTTTGGTTTATTTTCGTTTTTTATAACAACCACGCAGATGTCTTAATGAAGAGACCTTCACTCTCTGACATATATGCCATACTCATTAGGCCCTACGGTAAGTAGGCGCACTTATAATGACACCCTTGGGTCCTAGGCGAGTACCATTATACAGGAAGATGTGCGCTATATAAATCTAAAAATATCATTGTTATTACCAAGTAGCATAGCATGTTTACAAAGTAACCACCTAACGATCTTCCAATATCATGGATAAATCCAGGCACAGAAAGAAAATTTGTTAAGTAGTATTTCTCAAAAACTGATAATGCGCTTGTGGACAATGCATCTTGTGAAGTAGAAGTGATATAAAAAGACTCCCTTCTTGAAGTTCAGCAATGTCGAGTTCTAGACCTTGTCTAGAAATTGTGGCATGTTTTTTTTTAACACGAAGTAGAAGGTCTCATTTAGCCTGCAATGGTAGGAAATCGCCAAATTTCTTAATCGTGTTCATGAAAAGCAAGCACTTTGCTGCTACCAGGTAAGGAAGCCTTAATAGATGGAGTGTAGGAAGATACCTATGGGCGCAACAAATTTTTTTTTTAATGAAACGTCTTCGGGAAGACATGCTCATCTTCATGGTGATTAATAGTTTTTGAATCACGGAAAACCTTGAGCATCTCCATTCCTGCAGGGAGAGTTTCCCAAGGCACAGTCTGTCTAGCAGTACATGTATTAATGACTTCTGCCTTTGTCTGAATCTGAAGCCTTTGGGGAATTTTCCTTCCTTGGGTTTATTCATTCATGTGAAAGACAAGGCAGCACACTTCAAGAATAATGAGTCCTCGGTGAAGAGACGATTCTTCCCCATTCCCTGACAGAACGCAACGAATTGTTATTGAAATGATTTCTCTTGCGAAATAGTTGAACCATGGTCAAACGAAAGTAAAACACTATCCATTTCACTTCATATTTCCATGTATATACATGGAACCCTAATGATGAGCGTTTATTTTGGAAGGTAATTTCATTCCATGGTCATATACACGATGGTTATTCGTCCGGGTTGGGGGTTTTTGTTTCCAAGCGGATAGATAAGTTTATGTCTTTTGCAAACATTATAATCATTGTCAAGAAACTAGTTGTGATCTATTTTACATGAGGTTATTTGAACTGGGGAGCATTTCATCAAGTGTTTTGTCAGTGATTTTCACCGACAAATTTGCTCTCAGCCAATCAGATTCAAGGATTTCAGTAGCTTATAACAGTTGTCGGTAAAAATCACTGACAAAACACTTGATGAAACGCTCCCCAGATCTATTCGATCCCATATCATTTTCTCACATTCTAATGATGTGTATATAGCCCATTTCTGTCAATTGCTTTAAGACTTATTTTTACCTGCAGGCATTAAATGGCATTTACTTTATGCTCTTTCACATTTAACGGATTTTTAGGAACGGGACCGTATGTTTGACGTATTCATTTTCAGTCACATTTCTTTTCATAATTATCTATCCCTTCCATGCTCAGCCTAAATTTGAAAGCAGTTGTCAAGGGGGAAAGTGGCCCTCTTAAATATGCATCTGCAATAAGAGAACTGATCAGCTGATCAAATTATTGGGGAAAAGATTATAAGGCATTGGCGTTCTAAGCCAACGACCCGGGTTCGATTCCCGGCGGAGACATTTTTTCAACCTTTGCAAAACTTTCGAAAATGGAGGACAGCTTTGGGGGACTTTGATTTAAGCTATACGCAACCATTATTCTCTCATTTTAATTTCTCACAATTTCCACGAGAGTTGCCAAACTGTTGAACCATGTTAAGTTGAGATACGTGAAAAAGATTATGATGGAACAGAACAAATCAGGTCACTAGGTATATTCACAAGTTTTCGGCTCATAGCCTTCTTCAAGTTTATTTGCTGACTTTTAAGGTCGAAGCAAATGTATTTGTTGTCTCGTATGTGATGTGGAGGTGTTCCCTTATATATATATATATATATATATATATATAGCAAACAATTATGTTGAAATAAAAACCGCAAGACGTAAAATTTACTGACGTTTCGGTCACAGACCTTTATCCAAGTTGTGACCGAAACGTCAGTAAATTTTACGTCTTGCGGTGTTTTTATTTCAACATAATTGTTTGCTATCTATTTCAACACACCGACGCAGAACCTTCTTGATTTGTTTACGATATATATATATATATATATATATATATATATATATATATATATATATATATATATATATATAATTATATAGGTGTTCTATGCTGTATTTATTAAGTGTAAGGAAATAACACACACATGCTTTAGCGCCATAATAGGCAGCTCGGCTAAAGCCGGGGTAATAATGTGATACTTTGTATTAAGCGCAGTAGAGTATATCCATATAGTGGCTGCGCTATATAAATGGGCATATTATTATTATTATACAACAGCTTTGCCAACTCTTGTGGGAATATAATTATGTCGATCAACTGAATCTGGTGTCGCCAAAGATACTAGCCCGTCTCCGTTGCCTAGTGGTTAAATCACTGGCGTTCTAAGCCAACGACCCGGGTTCGATTCTCGGCGGAGACACTTTATCAACATTTGCAGAACAAAATCAAAAAGGGAGGACAGCTATCGGGAACTTTGATTTAAGCTATGCAACCATTATTGGCCCAATAAAAATGGACTCTCATACTTCCGATAATTTTCTGTTAATTTTCCAGCAATAACGTATAGCATACCTGTTCATATTTCTGCATTAATCGCATGGACTATTCGTATTCATTCGTACTGATTGTATACATGCATTAATGTGTATAATAATTTGAAAGGCTATAGCGGAAAATAAGATTAATGGATCTTATTCATTCATCATCAATGTCATCATTCTGGTACATCAATTTTAATATAAAGAACGTGTTAAATGGCCCCATAAATTACGATTCTAACAGAAATACATTAGTCGAATATTATTACCCATACATGCCATATGGCCGTTAAACTGTAGAATGGGGGTGTAGGCACCGGCTGGATTGCATAAGAGCGAAAGAAATAGGATCGAAAGATCTATGCAACTTTAAACTAAAACAATAACCATAGACGATAAAGGGGAACTCGTATCGTTTCATTTTCCCCTCTTCAATCATATTCAATTCTGAGAGATGAGAAAAGTGCATTCACCCCGATTTCATTGTTGCATATTTTTGTCGTGAAAAACAGTAGCGTATATGTAAGTAAAACTTCTTAAAGCTCCCTCGCATATTATAATGTTTCAGGATGGAATGTCATCAACGTTTAGATAATGGAGAGAAACTTTAATTCTAAATTTAAAATATATTTGATTGTAGGTGTGTGGCTGAACGCTGCACTTGAATTTTTATTATATCGGAGTAGGCGTCTTACCAAAACAGACTTTGCGATAGGAATTAATCACCATTCAAAGATAGTTTTGGTAAATTTGTTCTTCCTTTAAAAGAATGACCTGTGTTATCAACTTTATATGTATATGTATAAAATATATGTGTTACTTAATTGCACTTGATAAGAAATGGTGCAGTTCTTCCGTACATCGTATTACAAACAAAATATTTCACAGAATCTAAATAATTTTGTAACCCTTAATGCTTCCAGTTTCGTTTCTTTCGGAAAATGTGTAAAACTCACTTTATTTAAAAATTGATGATTTACAGGCAAAAAAAATATTAAACACCGCGAGGATTTAAATTTTAATTGAAAGGGAATTAGCTAAGAAGATGTAAGCAGCATAGAATTGTCATTAAAGTAATCCTTTATCATTTCGTAGTTTTAACCATATAGGTTATTATAGTCATAATTATAATTAAAGAAGTTATTATATAACTACTTATGGTAGCTTCGAACGAATCACGGGAATGCAGCCCTTATTGCTCAAGTTTACCTCCCCTAGTAATAATGGCAAGGACATTTTTCTTTTAGGCTTCAGAAAATGTCTTGATCCACAGCTTACATTTCAGAATATCAATTCACTTACCGGCTTTATCATTATTTCTACGGAAATCCTTTCAGCTATGTCGCGGCTGAACGTATAAATAGCTCCGTTCACACGATAGTCCATAAACTTTGCGTTCACTTAAAATTCGAGTTTATCCTGTAGTAAAGGACCGTGCGGAAGCACTCTTGGTTCTAAAATATGAAGTTTATTCCAAGTTTTAAACCACGATTTCGAGGTTTTGCCAGCTTGAAGTCAAGTTCGGTCGGCTCGTACTTTAAAACTTCTAGCAGTCCTTGTTTCGATGCCGTGTGAACCCGCGTCGTTGTCAGTCGTTGTGTAAATCTTCGAGGTTTAGATAAACTACGACGGTGCCGTGCGAACGTAGCTATTAACTGCCTGTCTTCTTTCAGATTAGACTGATTAGACTTCGGTAGAAATGGATTTAGGATGGATTTTTTAAATGGCAATTATTTCATTACGCCACGATTCCTTTTGATTAAACTGCCACTTCACCTTTTGCAGATTCGTCCTCATACATGTCATAGTTGGAAATGTGATTTCGGAAATGAGCTTACTGTGTATGTCACCATGCTTTAGATATATACTTTTCTGGAAGCAAATAATAATGACCTCTTGCTACAAAGAAGCCTGATAAGTGATAACATGGCTCATCCTGATTTAAATATTTGACCAATGACTAGTTTCAATCAATACAATTTAAGAAAACTTAATCATATTCTATACCAAATGCACTAAGTGCTTTCTGCAGGCAAATCAATTTATGGTGCAACCATGCAGCAGCCAAACTTGAAGATAGGGAACCTACATCCAACCTAGTGGTCTCGAACTTTGAGTTGTTTTCCCTGTAAATTAATTACTTTTACACTTCGCTTTCGAAGAAACCTTTGCCAACGTCCCCTAATCCCCTTACCCCCTAAAACAAATGTACAAAAAGATACACTGCACTACAGAGGTATTCCTGAGCGCATTGATCTACAGGTGAGGTAATTTCTTGACAGAAGAAATAGAATAATCGGAAACTATTACCAATTCCAAGAATTACATGAGGATATTTGAGCAGTCATAATAATTCGGTGCTCTTTAAGTAGCGCGAAGGAATATGAATATATGACCAATACCCATATACAACAGTTGTCGTTATGGTACACACTAAGAAAAAAAGGTTCACGTTTGCACCCTAAATGCAACACTGGCAGCATCTCTTCGGGTGCAATCTTGCACCCTACACGAAAAGGGTGCAAAAATGGACCTTTTTGTTCTTGTTTGCACCCTTTAATGCCCGTTTGCACCTAAAAGGTGTAACTTGTTTACAACCAAAGGATGCAAATTTGTACCTTTTCTAAAGAGTACAACTCTGCACCCTTTAAGGGTGCAAATTGTAGCTAACTGCACCCTTAAAGGTGCAAAAAGCTTCTTAGGGTGCAAATTTGCACCCCAAAAGGTGCCACTTTTGTTGCATTTGAAGGGTGCAAAATTGTACCTTTATTTCTTAGTGTGTACGCGCACAGAGGGGTCGTCTACTGTACGACCAAGGCATTACATGTAAATTTCTAATCAAGAGAAACCGACCCGAAAAATTAGTAAATTAAATTCCCTTTCTCCAAGCGAGTTGCACTGAATAGAGATTTGAAAAAGGGAAAACCTTTTAATAGCTTCCAATCGGCTATGGGAAAATCACGCACCAGGAAGCCTCTATGACTTTCTCAAGAAAATTGTCATTTTCAGAAGTCTTCTTTGAGGCAATTCTTGTGGCATCGGAAGAAAATAATGGGCAGGACTGTGGGACAAATTTCCATATTTAACAGTATATGATTTCTTCATGATCGCTTCCCTTTGCCATATGTTACTTTGGTTACAAATTACAAGGCACGTCGACAACAGCGACAAATGTCATTCAATGTCTGAAATTTCCATTTGGGTACAAACTGATTTAAAAGATTGATAAATAACAGCAAAACATCTTTTTCATCATATACTTCCCTTTTTGTGGGACCACGGTTTATCACACAAAATGCCCCCTTTCTCCCTTTCTCTCTCTCTCTCTCTCTCCCTCTCTTTCTTTCTTTTAATGTTTGCTGTGTCTGTTGTTGTTGGTTTATTTATTGAACAAAAATTTGTAAACTTATACCTGGACATGAGCTCGAAGTATATGAAACACAACTGAATCAAATGAATGAGTATATCCTTTAGTATATAGGGAACACCCTTGATGTTTTTCCTCGATTTTTTCACTTTTCAGAATTCTGTAACTTATCAACAGAGGAAACTCTCGAATTCCTTGCGGACAAAACGCAATCTTCTAAATCCGGTTCAAGAATAATCATTCATATCTATATGATAGTATTTCATGAAAAACTAACTTGTTCTCCTTCCGGATGCACTTCCCCAGGATATTGTTGCGAGGTAATCCTACAAACATTTCTTAATATTCATACCACTATTTTATCCTTGATATTGCGGTCGGGAAAACCCATCTCTTTTTTCCCAAAAAAAATAACAAAAGCAAAAAATAAAACACACGAATATCCTGCTAATAAGCCAGTTCGGGGTTAGCGCATGGTACAAATGACCCCAAATATCCACAGATATTTTAGACATGGAGGGTCCCTTAATTATGTGCACTTCAGAAAAATAACTCTGGGAGTGATAGAGGTGCCTCATGAATAGCTTTTGTTTCCCCCTTTAAAAAGAATACTTCCACCTGGATATCATGGAATGCACCATTAGTGCATAATTGAATAATGATTACATGACATTCATGAGCACATATCGAATATTAGTGTCAGTGGGTTTTAGAATTTGGTACAGATGACCTTTATCTGCTCATGCTCAGATTGCATCTCCGAAGTGGCTTATTTCGTGTGTATCATCTTCTACTGCGCATGTGCACAACAGGTCTATAAATACTTTCTTTAAGATTTCTATATTCATTCATTATTTATATATAATATATATAATACGATTTGTTATTTTCTGCCATGATTCGAATTTATTGTCATGACTCATATAGCTTTTAGAATTATGGTTCACATGAGAATATAAATATCGATTGCTATAGAAGACATAGGTGAAGTAAATGCGCAACATAGCGCTATTATATACATAGGAATTGCGGTTATGAATATACATGAAACATTATTGCGGAGGAAACGGCTCATCGAAATTCGTGTAGGGGTAACGATAGCAACGGATATTCCGTTCATCCATCACCGTGAACATTATTGCGTATCAACATGATCAAAGAGTTCTAGCTGGCGACTGGCTTTGAATTCAGAAAACGGTTTTTATAAAGGATGTGATGAAAGGTTACTATGTTCGTCTGGAGAGTGTTTATTGATTATGAGAGAAAAGCTACGGTTCCTGGCGTCAAAACACCGAAGGTCAATTGAAGGTTTGGAAAGAGAGAATGATGAAAAGAAAAAAGTAGGGATTTAGTGTGTATGGATTTCTGAAAGAAATTTCAGCAGACGATGTATCTTCGAAGACCTATTGCACTTGGACAGTTGTGCGTTAACTGTATATAGATCACTTTAGAACTTTTCTTGTTTTATGAATAAAGGGTAAATTTGAGCAATAGGTGTGTCTTTCCTCATTTGGGCATTTTGTAGACGACTCTAATAGTTATGCTTTGTAGACAATACATAATATCGATAATTACTTGAATGTAAATTATGCTTGTCGTCTTTTATTCTCTAAAAGTATTGTATGTATACAATAACCGTATGATTGATGAGTGAATATTGGCGACGTGATAAAACTTGACGAGGAAAAGGTTACAACGCGAGATACGAATGATACGATAGCCCATGTATATCATTATGTGCCGTATAATAGGGCTTTAAACCTTACGAGCAAATTTATTACATTTTTTGTTTTGGCGCAATAACTTTTGATTCAGAGCTCTAAAATATACCAGATGCATGACTAGAAAGAGCAAAAACTTCTGCACACACAGTGTCCATTTTTGTTGCGCGACCATATTGCGTTCGATCCAGAAATTTTAAGGAGAATAAGCTTTGAAATCCTTAAATTGGTAACACATTGAGAGGTTGAAAATCATTGCTTTTTTAATCTAAATTGGCCATGTTTTAAACTTTTCGACAAAGTTCCTAACGATGAATATTGTTTTGAAAGAAATTACGTTTTATTAGAACCATGTCACACTAAAAGAAAAATATTAATGTTGTCAATGTGAAGAACAAAATGAGATCAATTTAGCCCTAAAATAATTCCTGTCTTGAAGGGTTAACTCTGTGTTGTATGGTCGTTTGTGTCTTTCATGCTCATCGACATTCGTTATTCAATCAATCGCAAAAGAGAGAACTCCTAAGCCCATCGTCTAGGTCATTTAAACCCAACGCGAGATCTAAGTCATGTTGAATAAAGAAAACCTTCAACCTCAACCTGCACACTGCATACCCCCCTCACCCTTCAGAACTTTAACCAGTGGACTACTGAATTCTGTCATTTACCAGATTTCCGTTGCCAATGGGTTATAACATTGAATAGTAATAGAATACAATCCTATTATCATTAACCTGATCGTGGGTTAACATTGAATAGTAATAGAATACGATCCTATTTTCATTAACCTGATCGAAAACTGTATATTTTTAAAGTTAAGTTCGTCCTATAACGAAAATAAATCAATTCGTAGACTGCTCTAACGAAGTGAGTGTGAATGGGTTTTCTCTCCCCCCCCCCCCCCCCCCCCCCCCCCCCCTACAACACTAATCGCTTGGCGTGTGCATTGAGGAGAGACGTGACAGCGCAGGTGCGTTGTAATACTTCGACTCTTTTTATCCTACCTGTTGCAAGCTTAGCTTGGCACATAAAACAGGTGATGATGCTCAAATGCATTGATCATCCTATTTATGTTACTTTCATGGGATTAATTCGGTTTTCGAGTTTTCACAAAAGCATGTTCAGTTATAGTCGTTCCCCGTCATTCCTCTCTGTTTTGTTGTGTTTCTCTTATTTTTATTATCTTCTGTCTTCCTCTGCTTCTCTCCCCCCCCCCCCCTCTCTCTCTCTCTCTCTCTCTCTCATTCTAAATATATATATATATATATATAACATAAATGACCCCGTTAGACACAAACGTTGTGTCTAACGGAATCATTTATTCTGTGTCTCTCTCTATTTTTGATCTCCGTCGCAGAACTTTTTCAACTGTATATACATATATATATATACAGTTCAAAAAGTTCTGCGACGGATATATATATCAGTGAAAAAAATAAGCGGGGACTAAGGGCGATTAGCCCCCGAAACTCTGTAAATGAAAAAAGAGCCACCATCAAATAATATTTCTGCCCATGCGTCGTAGCGCATTAAAATCTTTAAACACAAAAGGTGGAATTCAAAGTAGCCCTCCCTAAAGAGAAATTTTAATTTTTACACTGATATGTATGTATATATATATATATATATATATATATATATGGTTCAAAAAGTTCTGCGACGGATATCAAATATAGAGAGACACAGAATAAATGACTCCTTTAGACACAAAAAGATTTCAATATTATCTGAAGAAGCCTTATAGGCGAAATATTGAACCTTTTGTGTCTAACGGAGTAATTTATTCTGTGTGTGTGTTTCTCTCTCTCTCTCTCTCTATATATATATGTATATATATATATGTATATAAAAGAAAGAATAACAGTCAGACCGCAGGTCGCATGCAAATGAGCAAAAGTCGCGCATTTTATTTCCAGTGCCCGAAGTGGACTCTCTCCCTGCACCCACCCAGCTGTATCGCATGGTCATCTTTAAAGTTATGTTCTTAAATAAATATAAATGCTATGCTCATTAGACTTTCTGCAAAAATAAATGAATGGTTTACCAACACAGGGATATTTTGTTTTAGTCAGAATTTTAGAAATAATTTGTTTAAAATAACTGATGAAATAGTCATACAAAAGCCTTTTTTTCACAAGATTTCAAGTTGTTAAAAGACATATAAAAAGTATATGAGCCGCCATCAAGACACATATGTATGGAAGCGCTGGAACCTCATCTTTTTCATCGTTACATTCAAAACATCCATAGATTCATGACAGAGTCAGGATCCAGCAATATTCAGCCGCAGATCATCCGTTGTCAAGACCATGGTCAAAACCATAGAATCTTAGCCCTGTGATTGGCAAGCAAGCCATCTGTAACCAAGTGCGCGTTGAATGAAACAATGCGCAACCTGTTGCTTCATCCTTGCGCAAACATGCGCATAGCTGTTGCCAGGCTGTGAGAAAACATCTTGCGTGGTGGTAACCAATCGGAATGCTGGAATTGACTTTTTTAAAGACAAAGTGTGTACACTGGTTACATATTGCTGGATCCTGACCCTGTCATGAAGTGCACATTAATGTTATTTCAATCTTTGGAAAGTACAGAAAATGCCCTTTACGCTCATGTCAAATTTGCCCTGGCTCACAATAAAACTATGGTAGTTTAGGCCAGATTTATATTTCATTTCATTTCCATTTTTGGTCATAAAAGGAACACCATTTTTTACCAATTTCGTCTTCTATTTTGAAAACAACAAAAGCATGTCACAAATCTCTGATCCCTCTTCTTTCATGTGATACATAACTCATGGCAATTGGTGAATGATAAGTAATCTATTCAATACATGTAGTTTGCAAATAAGATATTCCTGGCTGTTCTTGCTCATTATGTATTCATAGTCAGGCAGAACTGGAAATAAAATAGCGCGCTTTTTGGGGACCTGCGGATTGGCTGATAAATGGTGGCGTAACACTTTGCAGTCCATGCGCGTACGATTTCATTCCTTGTTTCTCAGCGTGACCAAGATATCGCACATCGCATGCATGGACAGTGAAGTGTCATTCCTTGTTCGCTGTCATCAACTTCACTCGTCCCCATTCCCGTATGGAAAGCAAACTGAATGCCAACTCAATTCGCTGTCCGGACGTTATGAGATATATGGCCGTGCTCAAAATCGCAGTGTGGGATCTTGTGGGGTATGGACAGCGAAATGTGATGGAACCTGATTAAACAGCGTCATCAAAAATAAAGATAAAAGTTAGCAATCAATTGCTATTATGCGATTGATATGTCATTATATTTGCAATAGATCGCAAAATATCAATCGTACGACTTATTGACTGATCGTACGTTCAACTATATAGTAAGCTTTGTGTTTCGAGACCTTGTTACAATTACACATGTATGCTGGTAAACCTAACTTTCCATCTAATAGAAATAATCCACAACAGGATATTCAAATAATTATATAAAATGCCACAAGTGAAAATAATGGACAAATTCGACGAACTTCATCATTACGTTGCATGCTTCTATGTCAAATTGATTACGATCTCTACTTGAAATCAAGTTTTTTTTACTTACCTATTGTATGCACTACAGAAACGTAAGTCCAGTTATATCTCAGTACAATATCCACCATAGCTTGAGCTTGTAGAGTATCCGAGGGACACACTCTCAAGAAGTATTCATAGAGTGTCTTATCGCTCAGATCGCGACTCGTGGCTGAGTATGCAACCTGAGGGATATTGAACAGCTGGAGAAGGTTCTGGACCTGAATCGCTACCTCGCTGGATCCTGGTCCTATCACTGCTGTGATTTGCTTACGAGAGCTTGCGGATTCGTCGCCGTCTGTGGTCCCACTGCATTCTGGTCGCGTACTCTTCTCGTTTGATGTCTCCAGATTATCGCTTATGAATTGAAGGCTTTGTTCAAGGGCCACGGAAGAATACCAACAAGAATCTCTGATTTCACAGCCCAAAGTGACGTTTGGGAGTATCTTCTCGTCCTTGTTGATTTTTTCCAGCGTGTGAAGCATGACTTCTACTCGATGGATGCCGTACTGTTCCCGTACCTTGCCGCACTGGCGAGCCGTCGCTTCCACTTCGGTCGGCGGCGGGGCGTGGACCGAGAAGAGAGCTCCAATGATCAAATCGCCGTCCATGCGAAGAACTTGCCGATCGCTCCTTGAAACCCCCGATGATGTCGACATGAAGGTGCAAATGGTGATCGCAGCTGTGAAACTCAAATACATCCACCGATAAACGTTGAACGTAATTTCCATGTCGTCGCAAGATGATTCCACTCCGCAGAAAATTTTCAAGAATTTAGCCTAGAAAGGGTGTTTAAAAGCCACATTCCTTATTTCTGCAATTAAAAAAAATGTTTACTTCAAAATAGTTATTGAAGCAAGAGAATGAACAGTTTTTACTGCTGTAAAGCAGGATGTATATCATTTTCAATCTGAGTCTGAGTCTGGCTGGATTCGCTTACTTAGTAGGCCTACATTTTCTGAAGGCAGGCTCCACTGAGGGTGTCCAAAACTGGTTTCGCGGGAATAAAGCAAATATCCATGAGAAAAAAAGAACTATGTATGTATTCCAACAATTGAGGATGTGGTGATATGTTTCCTAGGGCGTGATAATTTTACACAAGCAAAAAGAATATAACAATCAACATCGAGCAGGACTTTTCTCTATCCCAGCCAGGCAGAAGAAGCGAAATATTGCCCCATTCAATTCCCTGCGCGCTACGTCGGAGAGCGAGAGAGCGGGCAATAACAAAATTTTAGTTTGCCGAGAGAAAACTGTCGTCTGCTAGCTCAGAAGCCAGACGAATGTGATTGGTTGTTTGAGTACTGTGCAACCGACCGACAATAGAAACTGATGATAGCATAAATAAAGTGAAATGAAAGTTGTCTTGTTGTGGAGCTGGAGAGGGCGGCATCGGTTATGAGCATAGAGATCCTGTAATAGACACCTCTATGCTTATGAGATTCTACGAGATTGTGAGATGACATTCATTTTCCCTTTCATTGAATTGACAACATGCTTTAAATATAATGCATCATGCATGAAATAATATTTTCCCCAAATGTCAAATCATTGAAAAAAGAACGTGATACGAGATAAGGCGAAAGATATATCCCCATTACTCATCGCATGACCTAAATATAGGAATTAACATTCCTAAATCATTTTCATAATCATTTCAATATACATTTAGGCCCATGTGTTTCAGTGTTTCCGTTGTAATACATAATATTATTTTAACAGAAGTGATTTTGTTGCATTGGTACATTTATCATCCAAGAAGAAGTGGATTAATTTCACAAATAGATAAAAATATTGTAAATTTGACCATTATGATAAATATTCATGTCAGCGGGAAAAGGGGGATAGTTTCATTTGGATGTCATATTCCAATTTCAAAATTAAATATCTTTTCTGAGGTTATATTTTACACAATAATAAATTATGGATACAGCGATATGAAGAAAATTCAAATTGAAAGTGGTTTGTTATGTAGAAAATCGAAATGACATAGAATGAACTGTGTTGTAATATGATCTTGATATGTAACATATTCCACATGCTTGTACGGACCCCACACAAAGAAGCAGTCAATGTATGATGATGAATGACGTTTTTCGCATTGAATATAAAGACGTTCAAAATTGTATACAAATATAGCCTTGTTAAAACCGGACCTACATTGATATTATTTTGATACAGAACAAGATTAAAAGTCTGTCAAACATTATAAAAAAATATTTGTTTATAAAACGTTATTTTGAAAATACATGTAAGTTGTGATTTCTTAATATTCTGTCCTAATGATTAGGCATAAATATATAGTCATATTATATTTTTTAACAAGCAGATTCTGGGCCTGGTGTTATGAAGAGTAATCACAATTACAAATGCATGAATTTCTAATCAGTTATAATATTAGCTAAAACTATATGTACATGTGTCTATAATGAATTCAGGAAAATGCGTTTACAGCAGATTTGAAGCTATCCATATATTGGCAACATCGGGTAAACAGAAGCTGGGAGTGAGTTCCACAGCCTGCTAGTCATTGGGATGTATGAAGATAGATGGAGCTGGGTGTTGGATTTAGGTTGTTCGTTTCCAAAGTATATGGCTAGACCACAAAGTAAGGCTTCTAAACTTGTATTGTAATATTACAACTTTATTCTCTCTCTATCTCTTACATGCACACACTCACACTCACACACACACTCTATCTCATTCTCCTCTCTCTCTCTCTCTCTCTCTCTCTCTCTCTCATGCTTTCTATATCTCCGTCTAATAAAACCTAAACTAACATTAGGGAGATTTTAGTTTCAAAAGGAGAATTTGGCCTACTGTTCAGTTCTGCAGCATAATGTCAATCCTAGATATCGGTAGCAAAAAATATCTTTTCAGTAAAAACATATGGGTTTCTTCTATTGTTGCAAAAACTATAAAGAATGAGTAAGGAGAGATTGAAGAGTTGTTGAGAATAATGAATTCACTGGATGGAAGACAAAGTTATAGAGTGGGATAATGTGAGTCTGCTTAATACTGTCGTACCTGAAAACGAGTTAGTTGTGCTCGCATTTATTTATTTTTTATTTTTTTATTTTTTTTGTCAAGAAAGGTAAAACGATGATGCTAAAAAGTCATGGCATAATCCATCCATTTTTCACCGGGCATTACAGTTGTAAAAACCCTTCTCCGTTTCCCAATGACAGGTATTACAGCGAGTGATGCATTGATGGGGTATTAATGTATAGATGTGGCACTTAACGCAGACATCGCTCATTCCATTCGCCTAGATCGCGTATATAATTATATAAAAACACAAACTTCAGTTTGAATACAGTATTTATATATGCCTCATTCATAGAAATGTTCAAGTCACGTGACTGTCCTTACTTCTTTTCAGATGAGTTAACGTTGATGTATTTTAATATCTTTTTAAAAGAGAGTTTAGAAAGTTTTTTAGAATGACGTGACATATGATATAGCTACAACATACTTTTGATTCTGAGTAAAAATTTAAATAGGAATGTAAGATTTTTGCTAGCCTGCAATGGGGAAGCAACTGCTCGCAAGAAACCTTGTTATTATTAAACAACCTTGCTAGCAATTAATTAGAAAATCTTAAGATGCAAGCAAAAGGCTAAAAGGTAAGAAAAAGCTTTTACTATGTTTTGAAATTATATATAGATAATGATTATGCCTGCGAGTAATCGTGCAGGAGGTGCATCAGGGGTGCCCCCCCCCCCCCCGACAAACTGTGAATCAGTATTTAAAATGGGGTGGGGGTACTGCTGTCTCTCAACTGCGGACCGAAAATCCTGAAAGGGAATTCGAAATTTGGAATACCATTATAGTATAGTAATACAGTAGTAGTAGTAGTAGTAGTAGTAGTAGTAGTAGTAGTAGTAGTAGTAGTAGTAGTAGTATAGTACATGTAGTAGTAGTAGTAGTAGTAGTAGTAGTAGAAGAAGTATAGTAGTACATGCAGTAGCAGTAGTAGTAGTAGTAGTAGTAGTAGTAGTAGTATAGTAGTAGTAGTAGTATCAGTGGTGTAGTGGAGCGTATACGCTTGTATACGCCGTATACGTTAAAAAGAAATTGGACTTTTTCGGGTATACGCGCGTATACTTAAAAAAAATTATCAGGTCTTAAAATAAAAAAATATATACCGTACCGTACTAGGAAAAAAAAAGAATAATTGTATGAAATTTATGAAAAATCGTCGAAATTCATACTCTGTGAGTTGTGTTCCACAGAATTAATTTGTGTTGGCGATCCATATACTCGACAAACTTTTGACAAATCAAACGTCCGTATTGCAGTATGATTGCGTATTATTTTGTACGTACATCCGATCCATATCCGGCCGGGCCCGCAGCGCGCGTGTGATGTGCATGTGGCGGACGGCGTGTGCCCAGCCCGAGGTGGGTAATTGATGCTCTAAGACTACGGGTAATTCAAGGCATGTACTACTTTGATTATTACATTTGTGGGTAAAGTGTTGTTACATTTGTGGGCGTTATTACATTTGTGGGCGTTCTGTTGGTGCAACATCCTTATGCATATATTTTTGTTGCATAAGAAATTAGAATTGCATAACTTTTAGAGGGATTTATTTCAAAGAACAATTCTAAACAAATATATTGCGTTCATATGTTGTTTCTCTGCAGTTTTCCTCAGTAAAATATCCAAATACTTTTGGATGTGCGTGTATAATCAGGGCAATGTGAATGTTACATTGTATGAACTTCAAATCTATACTCATCTTTGCACTTCTAAAACGAATCTCAAAAAGCACAACTTGAGTTGTAGTTATATTATTGTTAAACAGTTCGTTGTGTTCAATTACCAAAACTGCACTGTTTGCACATCAAAAAAAAGTTTTTTAAAAATGTTATTAACATTGGGTATGTATCTTCATGAATATTTTGCTCAAGCTCCCAACAAAATGTATGAAATGAGTAAAGATGTCTTATAAAAATCTGTATTAACAATTAAATAATTACCTCATACACTTTATGATATAGCACAACCTTTACAGGTGATGAGAATTTGCAGAAACTATAACTAGAAAATCATTATTATGACAACGGTTTGATAATTTTGGGATTAGTTTGTGCATTTTAGACATATGGTTGATGCAATGATTGGTCTGAAAATACGACTCACTAATGCTTGATGCCTTTTGCAAGATTTAATTATATTTTGATGTGATATTTATTGTGAACAAGATGCCTTTGAAATCGTGTTTATAATCAGGGCACTGTGAATGTTACACAGTCTAAACTACAAACTTACTACTGGCATTCACTTCTACAACTAATGCAGGCTTTTAAAAAGCACAACCACTGGCGTAGACAGGGGGGCACAAGGGGGCCATGGCCCCCCTATTCAGCCACTAAAAAAAAAGCGAGAGCGAAAAAGGGTTAAAAAGGCGCTACAAGCCGTTATCTTTCTCTCAAAATTTGCAAAAACGTCAGCGTTTTCGCGCTTCGCGCGGGAAGGGGAAAATAACTCTCCTCTCCCTGCACCAACCCCTGTCACATACAGTGCAGTATTGCGTCCTAAATAATAACTGAAAAGCAGTCATGGCGTCGAACTATAACTTTCCGCCTAAACAAATTGTTTGCTACAAGCCGTTTTCTTTCTCTTAAATTTGCTAAAACGTCAGAGCTTTCGCGCTTCGCGCGGGAAGGGGAAAACTCCCACTCCCTGCACCCATCCTTAATTGTTACAGTGCAGTATTACGTCCAAAATAACTGAAAAGCAGCCAGGGCGTCGAACTAACATTCCGCCTAAAAAAAGGTGCTAAAACGTTAGAGCTTTCGCGCTTCGCGCGGGAAGGAGGGAAAGTCCTCCCAGTAGGCCCCCTACTATAACTTCCCCCCCAGTAGGCCTATATTGTTCTCAAATAGCTTAAAGGGTTCAAAATTTGAAAAAATAAACATGTAATTGCTTTGCTCGATATATCATGTATGTGTCATATGACTCCTGCTAAATATTGCGCCCCGGATGTAGGATAAATAAAGCGTATAAAACAGCATAAATTTTGCAAAGGTTCAACTTTTGAAAGAAATCTCAACTTCAGGTACCCTCACTGAATTTCTCGACTCTTTCTCAAGCCTTTCAGGGTTTTCGTTAGTTTTGCTCCCGATTGTAGAAGTGACTGAATAGAAAACCGTTTATCAAAGTATAAAATTCGAGCTTCTCTACCGCTCAATTGCAAAATTTCCTGGGTAAAATGCACAAGAAATTGCGTTTTTTTTTAGGGTTAAAAATTGAAAAATTTGCCGTTCGGTCGCTTTGCTCCCTCGCTGACGTAGATAGGTTTGGGCTTTTTGTGGGGGACTTCATTTTTTGCCCCGGGTGCCATAATCCCTAGATACACCACTGGCTTCGCTCCCTTGCCGGTCAACCCCCCCCCCCCCCCCCCCGATCATGAACACGGATCGATACTCCTGTGCCCCACCCCCACCCCTTGAAAAAATTTCGGACAGAGAACAAAAAAAAAATCATGACAACAATGGTCCTCGGAAGCCGGACAATAGTCCTCGAACGTCGAACAATGAATTTGTGCTTTATTCCGTCGACTGTCCGAGGACGAGTAACAATAGAGGAACAATAGTTGTCCTCGGAAGTAAAGCCATGTAAATGTGTGCGTGTGTGTGAGGATGTGTGTGAGGGTGAGGGTGGGTGTGTGTGTGTTTTCTTGTAAGATCATATGCAGCACGGTGCATCGCCTCGTCGTTACCTTGGTGCTCTGAGGATTGAGCTATCAGTATAAGGGAGTATACCCCAAAAAATATTTACCACTACAACACTGAGTAGTATAGTAGTATAGTAGTACATGCAGTAGTATTAGTAGTATAGTAGTAGTAGTAGTAGTAGTAGTAGTAGTAGTAGTAGTATTGTAATGGTAGTAGTATAGTGTATTCAATTAGGCCTGTCTCTCAACTGCGGACCAAAAATTCTGAAAGGGAATTCGAAATTTGGAATACCATTATAGTATAGTAGTATAGTAGTAGTAGTAGTAGTAGTAGTAGTAGTAGTAGAGTAGTAGTAGTAGTAGTAGTAGTAGTAGTAGTAGTAGTAGTAGTAGTACATGTAGTAGTAGTAGTATAGTAGTACATGCAGTAGTAGTAGTAGTAGTAGTAGTAGTAGTATAGTACATGTAGTATTAGTAGTAGTAGTAGTAGTAGTAGTAGTATAAGTATAGTAGTACATGCAGTAGCAGTAGTAGTAGTAGTAGTAGTAGTAGTATAGTAGTATAGTAGTAGTAGTAGTATAGTAGTATAGTAGTACATGCAGTAGTATTAGTAGTATAGTAGTAGTAGTAGTAGTAGTAGACTAGTATAGTAGTAGTAGTAGTAGTAGTAGTAGTAGTAGCATTGTAATGGTAGTAGTATAGTGTATTCAATTAGGCCTGTCTCTCAACTGCGGACCAAAAATCCTGAAAGGGAATTCGAAATTTGGAATACCATTATAGTATAGTAGTATAGTAGTAGTAGTAGTAGTAGTAGTAGACGAGTAGTAGTAGTAGTAGTAGTAGTAGTAGTATAGTAGTACATGTAGTAGTATAGTAGTATAGTAGTACATGCAGTAGTAGTAGTAGTAGTAGTAGTAGTAGACTAGTATAGTAGTAGTAGTAGTAGTAGTAGTAGTAGTAGTAGTAGTAGTAGTAGTAGTAGTATGGTAGTAGTAGTAGTAGTGTATTCAATTAGGCCTGAATAAGTCATGGAATAGGTTGTCCGTTTTGAAGGCCTACACATATGTCATAATAGGTCTTGACAAATGTGACGAGTACAAGCGTATTATCTGATTATAGAGCAAATGAGTATTGTGGTAATAGTGTTCTTACTCTGGGTAAAATGGCTGCTACAGCTAGTCGTATTATAAAGCTGTATGACATTAAGTCTGAAAGTATAGCCTGCTCGCGTTCTCTCTATTTCTCTCACTAACGCCCCCCCCCCCCCCCCCCCCCCCTCTTTCTCTCTCTCTCTCTCTCTCTCTCTCCCTTTTTTCTTCTTTGTAGCATAATAGCATAATTGCTCTATCTGGCCGGTTATCCATATTAGTCGAAAATAATAATGAATAATTAATTTCAAGCTCCTAGATAATGTTTGATGGTCCTGCACATGAATTGAGTGATATATTTCATGGTCCAGTCTTTGGCTATACATCAAAGTAAACTATGCAGGCATCTATATGTTAATTTCATTAATGATAAACAGAGATCGTCATTTGACACGTACACCGAATTGCACCAGAAGAAAATCATATACCACACTAGAAATTTCCGTTCTAAATTTGTACTGAATTGAATTAGTCGGTTTTTGAACAGTCACATGATAGGGGTCGAAAATAACGAAGTATTTTCTTCTTGTGAATGACGTAGATGGTGGGAGCAGCTTGGAAGGGTCAAGACGTAATGGACTACAAAATAATAACTGGACTACACATATACCTACTTTTACAGATGCCACTGTGTATATCTTTGACAGCATATATGAATTTCGATCATCGACAAATGGTTGATAGTCAATTTAGATGTCCGCCTCTCCTCATGATCTCATGATTAATCGCTTTCTATTCCCTCACTTCCATTAATCAGTTTTATGAAAATTTAAAGATACATCCATGCTTCTGCTCTTCCCCTCCCTATTTTTTTTGCATGCCATATTGACATGATTGATGTCTTCGGGATTTCCCCTAATTTTCACAATGTCGCTTCTTTTTTATTTTCTCTCTGTTATGAGTCCGATTACCTCTGACATTAACCCAGAAATCTTTAGGAATAAGCTTTTTCTCGACTGGTTTCTTCTTCGAGTTAGATCAAATTAAAGGTCCCCACCTTCACCACTGAAATGTGGACATGGTGGAAAACGATTTTCAAGCGATGTGTACAACAGCAGATCGGACCGGATTGATCTGTCTAACCTCTTTCTAATAATGTTTGGAGCCAAGAGAGCGTAAACTCATATACTTTAACACAGAGTTAATGCCCTTCTCACTGTGAACAGGTCATGTTCCATTTT
This sequence comes from Heliocidaris erythrogramma, assembly GCA_025617745.1. Lineage (NCBI taxonomy): Eukaryota > Metazoa > Echinodermata > Echinoidea > Camarodonta > Echinometridae > Heliocidaris > Heliocidaris erythrogramma. The sequence goes on along the minus strand of CM046858.1, from coordinate 44,773,339 downwards.
TCTTTGTTTTCTCTCTTTCATAAGTTATACATAGCACATTGCTTTATTTAGAGTATGAGTCTATGTCGCAAATGCAGGAGAGTAGGCACCAATAAAAAAAAAATAAACATGAAATAAAAAGTTCCTGAAATGAAACATTGCATTTCTGAATAATTATCATCTTTCATTTTTGTACATTTAATATTAAAGATTACCAGGTATTGAGGTTTGGGCACTGACACAGAAGCTGTCCCCAACCCCCCCCCCCCCTCTCTCTCTCTCTCTCTCTCTCTCTCTCTCTTCGCTGTCTTTTTTCATCGTCTAATAATTTTGATTTTCGAATATCATGCTTATATCTGATGTGCTTTGGGGAATTGCTTTTGACAGATTATAGACTCCGTGGGGTCATGAATGTTTCACTAATATAAATAGTGAACGAATATGGCATTTCGTATAGGATGGCAACATAGTGGTGACCTAAACAAGAAAATCTAGAGAGAAATATATTTTTTTTTTAAATTACATCAATGCAAAAACATGGGCTTCTTATGTCTTTAAGTATCCAAATCGATAATCACATTTTTTTTCTTTAGTTTACTACTAGTACTTGATAAAAACTCTGCTTTGATTACATGATGTATTAGATAAAGAAAAAAATATGTGAGGAAATTAATTGGCTATAATAAAGCCAAGGAACCATTCCCCTCATATTTGGGTAAACCTAAAAACATTGGTTTGCCCACCTATGATATCGTGCGTTTTAGGGGTAAACAGTTAAACAAATTGGAATGATTGTTGGGCATCCAATAAATATTGTTAAACATGTCATTCTTATTACCCCCCCCCCCCCCCCCCATGTGCACATATAACTTATTATTCTGTTGTTAGTGTCATGATTACTCATTTGTTAGTTTCCTTTTTTTCATGTATTATTTGAAAAATGAAAAGGTGTCGCTATGTTTCAAGCTCTAAGCTTATATTGTCATACCTCTGCATATTATTACATTATCCATATATCAGTGTATATTTTACGCGTATTATGATCATAATTAACCTTTAAATGATGTTAATTGTTTACTTAATTTACTTATTCTCATTTTTGTCATAATGGCCTTAGTATGTACTTGTAATGCCATGAATCATGCAGAAATAAATAAATTATAGTAGCTCATTAATTACCAACAGAATAGTCATGTACATAGGTCGATGGTATACTTTTTTTTTCTTACATGTAATTTGAACACACAAAGTCATCACAAGTTATTAAACGAATAAAATACATATACATATACTCTCTGTTTCTATTTTGTTTTAGTTTTCTCCAAATGGTACATTATTTTAAGGCATACCAAATTACCACAGTAAGTTACACTACTAAGATAAAGAGTCCTGCCTTTCGAAGTTAATCCATTTTCAAACATAAACATGAGATAATCCATCCGAATAAATTCCAGGGAAGGAGATTACCACGGGATTACCAATGCCACACGTGTAATAGCGATCTTACTTGTGCTTGCACCTGTTGTATCTCTTCTGGTTACTACGATATGTTTGCGCGCTTTATGACGTAATAATCACGTTGCGAGTAACCTGCGCATTAAAGGTCAAACTGGTCGAACAAGTAATAAATTCGGATCGGTAAAGTTAAGATATCGACAAAGATTACATTCAAGCATTCCCTACATACATCCAGTGTCGGGGGGGGGGGGGGGTATTTTTAGGGGGGCACTTCCGGCCTGGCCCATAGACCTCCTTTAGACCTGATATGATTAAATTTTTTCTTTGTTTTCCCTTGTCCGAGAATTTTGGAGGCGAGGAAAGGGGCACCCCAAAATGGGGTTTTCTCTTCTTTTTGGATATTTGTGACCCCGTCCTTTTATTAAAATCCTGTATCCACCCATGCCAACATCATTAATCATTTTGAAAAGGTTATACTTAAATCTTGTTAGGCCATCTCATTATTGTTTTACTCTTTTAGTGGGTGGAGAACATTTCATACATTCTAGGAAATATTGGGAAAGAAGAACGCAATGGATGATAATAAGCCAGTTCGGGGTTAGCGCATGGTACAAATGACCCCAAATATCCACAGATACTTTAGACATGGAGGGTCCCTTTATGTGCACTTCAGAAAAATAACTCTGGGAGTGATAGAGGTGCCTCATGAATAGCTTTTGTTTCCCCCTTTAAAAAGAATACTTCCACCTGGATATCATGGAATGCACCATTAGTGCATAATTGAATAATGATTACATGACATTCATGAGCACATATCGAATATTAGTGTCAGTGGGTTTTAGAATTTGGTACAGATGACCTTTATCTGCTCATGCTCAGATTGCATCTCCGAAGTGGCTTATTATGAAAGGGATACTAATCCGCAGATTGTAGACGCTTTTATGCCGCGAGAGGGCACCTTGATGCTTACCTGATTAGTGTCCCTGTATTAAAGAGTTGCGACAACTGGGGATTTGAACGCGATTTTGTGTCCACTATTACGTAACATTTCTATTCAATTCCGATGAGCACCTGGGTGTTCTCAATAGAAGGAATTCGAACGCCATTTTGTTTCCAGAAAAGTGGGACGTCCATGTCGCAACTCTTTAATACAGGGACACTATACCTGATCATGCCGTTGCCCCGCGGGGCGCAAACTCCGGACAGACTGGTCACCACACAACATGCACGCTCCGCCTGAGCTCGAGCTCTTGTGCGAGATTCGGTCGGCTTCGTGCAGTCCGAAATGTAATCGCAGTAGTCCAACGGACTCGTTCGACGCACAAACTTTGGGAACGAGTGAATGGGACTTACGAAATCCTGACTTTCCCCATGGCCGCCTGGTGGCGTATCCCTTGAAGGGAAAACAGGTTTAAGATGAATATTATGGATGAAAAATGGGTGACAGTAGTATCAAGTAATCGGTGGACAGTCGAGAAGAGATGTCTGGGACAGCCCGGCGTGCTGTAAAACCATTGGAAGTTGTATTTATCCCTCGACCCCCCCCCCCCCCCCCCCCCCCCCGGTTCGGGGGGGGGGGGGGGGTAGCCGACTTTATCGGACTTTATCCTGTGTACGCGCCTGTGGTAGACGTGAGATGAAAATTGATACAGACAGAAATAGGCAATTGGAGAACGCGGATGAATGAGAAACTTTGGACAAAAGATGACGTTTAGTGCACTCAGGTAGGTACAGTCATGGAGGCATTTTGATATAGGGTATCGTGGACATATTTGTGCCTGGAAAGTTACATCAATACCCTAGCACAACTCCTCTATTCAATGTACCCCTTCTCACTCTCTCTCTCTCTCTCTATTCTCTCTTTGGTGCTCCATTTGCAACGGGCTTTATTTTGTGAGATATAGGGCAAGGGTTAGGAAAGCAATTGGGTTTTAGGAAAGGTTTAGGGTTAACATTACATGTATGTGTAGTGTTTGGTCCAGGATTGAAGTTTAAAAATCGGTTTGTATAGTATACCTACCCCTTAGTTTGTGGCTTTCTCTCTTCTGTATTCCTTCCTTCCTTTCTCTCTCCCTCTCTCTCTCCTACAAATCCAACGTTCCATGTGTATTGAGAGTTTTATTAGAAAAAAAGACATGAAGAAATAAAAGCAAATTACAAAATTTAGGCAAATTCTGTGTTTCATTTTATTCTTTTGCAAAGCGGAGTCAAAACGATGTTCGACAAACTACCTCACATATTTACATATTTTTTCTCTAGAAGATCAACTATTAATTTTCTGAGTACTTACATTTAAGCACAAATTGTTTGATATGTATTATCCATCAATTAGTTTCTGAAATCAAATTTCTATAAAATCACAGTAAATTTTGCATATTGCAACATCTAGGGGGGAGTTGATCATTCATCCTGTAACATAGTCTTAATAACAGGCAGCAATTTATACATACACAAGGTTTTTTTGCCTGGCATATATAAAAAAGAAGATTTTCAATTGGAAAAATTGAATGTGACAAAAAGTTTGTTTTAATTGATTCAAATATTCTTTTTTTTTTTTAATTACCCACTAATATAAACTGTCTAAAAACTAGGTGATTTCATGCCATACAAGCCATGCAAGCCCAAATCCCAATGTCCTCCAAAATGGTAAACATCAGAAAAGAAATGTATTAGCCAATCATACTTGGAACAATAAAATATAACATTTCTTGCGTTAAGACTGGTAGAAGGAAACAGCCAGCGATATTGTGTGATCAATATACTGCCTACACAATCATGCTAATGACCACATTATCTTTAAATCTAATACAAACTCATTAACCCACAGGCAATACCAATTAACCCGTTGACTACTGAGCTCTCTCATTCCAATAGGTTTAACACAGGGACCACTTGGTTCCGGTGGGCAATGGGTTAATAGCATTAGCTTCGAAACTCATCAATGTATATAAAAGCAATCTACTTTGACTATCCAAAGAGGTGGATAATACATCAGATTGTCAGTCCTTGTACAAGGTATTATCATTTTCATTCATTTCAATATACAATATATGTACATTTCGTCTGTTTGGAGCCAGAAGGGCGTTATCTCTGTATGAGTCTACGGCCTTCCGGCTTTAAACAGATGGTATTCTGCTCAACAATGTCAAGCTAGTTTGTGTCAAATTGGAAACATAGCACTGTCCTCATGTAGGTTCAAATCAAACAAAACTACAGCTTTTATTTTCATAACATTATACAGAAAGCTGAAGTAATAAATATACTAAGTCAAATTTGTACAAGTTAAAAGAAGACCATGCAATGAAGTATAAAAAAAATAGAAGAAAAAAATCATAAAGATAAAATATCACAAGAGGTATATTTATCATTATCATTGTCTAGATAGTACTTTGATTACTCTAGATACAAATCTCTATCAAGAACACAAATCAATTTATGACCTATTAAAGCAAGATTATAATAATTTGTTCACATGGGGATTAAGCTAGTCTCTATAGAGCCTACAATGATGGGCTTCAACCATCTTCCATCAACTTCTGTCATTATCTTGGAGGCCTCCAGTTCCAAGGGAGAATATGGTATAGTGTTCATAAAAGCTATTCGCTGTACCACGAGGATTGAAGATTGTATTTGAAAAGATAAGTGTCTCTTATAAAGTGGAGAATAGCATTGTAATGGTCAGCCTTGGTTGTGTTGTATCTCTCATTAAATTCAGTCCAATGACAAGGGAGCTCCCTGGTTTCCTCTTCTTCTTAATAAACATCTGAATCTAGTGCGCAAACTGATGCCATAATGTTTTACATGTGCTTGAATGTTTAAAAAACAATTTCAAAGTTTTCCTTCAAATTCAGAGACGTTAATAGACTTTTCTCACATCAACAGCAAACTTATGCACCAACTGCAAGTGATCTGCATCTGATCCCTTAGCAAAGACAAAACAATGATCTGCGATAGTATATAAATGCAAATCACATCTGCGGAAAGCATTAGATGGGGAAAAGACAATGTTTGCTACATCATTTACCCTGGCAAATCCAGTATGGCAGATCTCATGCTTTGAGATGAGAAGGGAGAAAGGAGTGGGAATCTATACAGATGGAAATTCTTTTCTCTTTTTCTTTCTTTTTTTTTTCCTCCTTTTTCCGCCTTTCGAGACAATTGACCACATTTTGTGGTTTGGCTCAAAAACTTTTGATTCAGAGCTCTAAAAAATATACCAGATGCACGAGTAGAAAGAGCAAAAAAATCTGCACACACTATGTTGAGTTTTGTTGCATGACCATATTGCGTTTGATACCAGGAATTTTAATAACAAGAAGCTTCAAAATCCTTAAATTGGCAACACATTGAGAGGTACAAAATCATTGTTTTTTTATCAAAATTGGCAATTTTTTCAACTTTTCCCAACGATGTATATTATTTTCAAAGACAGTACACCTTATGAGAACCATGTACATGTACATGTAGCACTAAAAGAAAAGTATCATTGTTGCCAAATTGAAGAGCAGGATGTGTTGTTTGTGTTGTATATAAATGATCTACCTGACACGATTTCTGAGAGTAGTGTATATCTATTTGCTGATGACACAAAGATTTTCAAGTCTATAACTGATGAGAATGATTGTATTGCCCTTCAGAGGGATCTTGATAGGCTCAAATGCTGGTCTGACAAATGGCTGCTTAGATTCAACCCTAAGAAATGTAGTGTTCTCACCATTGGTAACCCCAAGTCTGCCCTGGCAAGTCCATATGTGTATAATATGACCAGTGATAATTCGCAAAGTGCCCTCAAGCAAGTGTCATCTGAGAGAGATTTGGGAGTGGTGATTGATGATAAGCTAAACTTTGAAGAACATTTACATACAAAGATCAATAAGGCAAACAGACTAATGAATTTAATCAGACGAACCTTTGTTTATTTAGATAAGGATAATTTTTCACTCTTGTACAAATCGCTTGTTCGTCCCCAAATAGAGTACGCTCATGCTGTGTGGAGCCCCCACCTTAAGAAACATATACATGCTTTGGAAAATGTCCAAAGAAGAGCAACTAGATTAGTCCCAGAGTTAAAGGGGCTGCCTTATGCACAAAGATTGAGGAAGTTGAATATCCCTACCTTAGCTTACAGGAGGGCTCGAGGCGATATGATTGAAACATACAAGATTTTTAATAAATACGATTCTGATGTAACCCCAAATCTTGAATTACAATCCAGAGATCAGACAAGAGGACATAGTAGAAAATTGTTTATTCCTAGGACCAAAACTCAGAGATACAAAAATTCTTTCTATGTACGAATACGTAAACCAATCTTTCCAACGACACCATTACTGCCCCAAGTGTGCACAGTTTTGAAGTAGCTTTGGATAGGTGCTGGAAAAATGAGCCCATTAAGTACGATTACGAATCGCCTGCACCAGGAAATGATCCAGCCATCTTGAAGAGGAAAAAGAACTTGGAACTGAATATAGAGGCATAGTGCCTGCGTTCAGTATCTTCCCTAGGTATCCCTAGGTATCAATTTAGCCCATAAATAATTCCTGTCCTGAAAGGGTTAAGGGGAGCAGAGCAGACTTTCCATTAAAAAAATAATCTTTTTTATTTCTTTCTTTTAATGGAAGAAGGAGGAGGTAGATTTCTTGGTTCTATTTAGCAATAAGATAAAGTGGAAACTCACAACAAAAACCTTGGGACCACGAAAATTACCTTGTTATATCAGTAATCTTGTTATATCGGCGCTCTTTAAAACAAGTTTCCACTGTACAGGAAATATAGTATGTTGGTCAAGAAATATGAGTAAATGGCTCTCAAAAGTGCGTCCTCACCCACCCACCCACCCCCTTTGTCCCCTTTGCCCCCTTTTCGATTGATCTTGGCAAGTGGGTTTAGTAGCACCCTGTCATGTACTGGTGTATTGGATGTATTAGATCCACTGACATCAGGTGTAGAGTGATCCTGTGTCTTTCATAAAAGATGTCAACTGCTTCTGTTCAGCCGCCAGTTGTCTCGATACATCCTGCACAAGACGAGGGAGAAAAATTGAAAAATTAAGACACCAGTAAAAAGCACAGGAAAAACAAAACTGACAATAGACGACATAAAGAGTTTTAAAAAAGACAAGAGGATAGAAATTATATAATTGATGCTGATGACGAACCACAAATATGGTCTAAATCATTGTATTGATTGGAAAATGTTTGCCGACTATTCACTGTCGAGAAAGAGAAGTCTTTGTGGAAAAGGGACGACTATGTGTATTTACACTTGAATGACAATCAAATTACATGTACAACAATATTGAATTCCATTTTTTTTTACAAGAAACATATGTCATCTTTATTCCCCCACATCACTTAGAACTTTATTTGTTTCATTCATGCAGGGAATGCATCAAATTTACATTCAAGTAAGGAATCTTACTACTTCTACACATATGCACACATTCAGGTAATGGTTTTAGGAATACTGTAAGTGAAAGTAAATAGTAATCTACCATCTACTATTTTAAGAGTACTACTTCATAAGTGAAAGTACATATCAATCGACAATATACTATTTTAAGAGTACCACTGGTGAAAAATAAAAAGGAATCTGCTATATCATTCTCTGAGTAGTATAAGTGCAAGTAATGTATATATTAATATAATTACATGGTCTTAATGGTTTTAAAGGGAGCGACAAGTCGCAATCTATGGGCGCTTTTACAGTTGGCTGCTCCTTTCTCTGGATCAAAGTACAAAGCGACTTCAATTTATCGCGCACAGCTAATAAAAGTTCGCACATTGACCCAAATTTGAGTAAACAAGATCGCGCGTTCTTTATTCCAGTATTTGAATCTCATTGGTCAGTTGCGTATGGAGGGATTCGAGTTAACGATCGCCCGAGGAATCCGGCAATAACATTCCTTCGGTAGCGCACGATTGGACCTGATTGTATCCGAATTTCCCCGATTCAGGCCAACTGGTCAGGCCCATGGATTACGACTTGCCACTCCCTTTAAGAGAACTATAAGTGAAAGTAAATAGTAATCTACCATCTACTATTTTAAGAGTACCAATGGTGAAAAATAAAGAGGAATCTACCATATACATTATATAATATTAGTGAAAAGTAAATAGTAATCTACATGTACAATATACCATATAGAGAGTATTATTAGTGAAAAGTAAATAGTAATCTATCATATATTTACCTCTATGTATGGTTGAAGAATAGAGCAAGACAGTAGAGGCATAAAAGATGCAATAAGTAGAGCCAATGGTTCTCTATCAGACACAAAGGTGACATACAGGACACCAGGTAATCGCCTGACTTCACAGTACGTCAGAACTAAACAAAAGATAACAATGGAGCAAAGAATCAGGTTAAGGTTAATTTAAAGAGATCCTCAATAGGCATGACACTTAGAACAGACTGGATGAGAATCTAAAACATTTACTTTCATAGCAGGAGAAAATATACTGTAGGATTTAATGAGCAAAAATCAGGAGCTTCCTACATGTACAAAAATGTATAATACAAAACTATAATTTTTATACATGTATCAAAAGCAGGGAGATATTCACTTGCATTTGTATTAATTTGTAAATGAGTTAAACATTATCTATTCAGTTTATAAATGCTAAAATAACATGATGTTTTTATTTCCTCACTGACCTTAGGGAGTCAATAATAGAACACTATTTGCAGGGTCTGATCTTGGCAGACCTACTTCCACAAATACATGTATATTTGATTAATTTATTGCACCTGCTTTAAATAAAATTGTCACAGTGTTTACAAATTATAAACTATAAAGTTGCATGTTCACACAAATGAAGGAAATCTTTTTCTCATGTGTATGGTGAATATAATTGCATGGTCACAGATGGCCATTGAAAAAACATTGTCATGAGAATATTAAAGTATCAGTAAAGAAGAAAATACAAAGAGATGAGAAACGAAAAATCAGGGAGTAAAAAAGAAAGAAACACAACAAATAGAGATAAGATGTACAGAAATAAAAGTTCAATTAAAAAAAAATGAATTAAAATGGGATCACAAAAAATATGATACAACACATATATCACCGTACTATGTAGGTCCTTGTAAAAATATTTTTCATTTCTAGGCAACGAAATATTATTTACATTAAGCATGTTACAAAATAACTGCAAGTTCAATAAAAATGCACACTATGTACCAGTACTCTATTTCTTAATCTCTTTTTATTTCACAAGTAATTGTTTTCCAAAGACCAATTGACCCAAATATAAATCTTGCCTCCAAATCTCTTTAGGCAGTCAGCCTGCCAGCAAGGTAGCTCCCAGCAAAAAAAAAATAATGAAATTCATGATAGAGATGGAAAATGATGGATCTGGGTAGATTAAACAGATAATCCATTTCCTGTATTTCCCCTATGTTCCTGGCATAAGTGGTTTTTGCGCTGGAAAGTCAAAAGCTCATTGCACAGGTGCTGATCAAATACAATTCCCTAATGGTACATTCACACTAGCTGACTTTATCGCAAAACTTGACCAAAAAAGAAACGGATGAATGTATTGTACATGAATGTATCATAATACTATTGTGCATGCCTATTGAAAAAGAAGTACATGTAGGCACATTTACACTACAATCCAAATATTGGGAGTTGACTATTAACATCCCAATTTAATGAGGAAGCTGCTTACAGCTTTACCATTTTTTTTCTACTTCTACTACAATATTGATAGTAAAATCATGTTTAGAATGTAGTATAAATGGTAAAATTGTGTCCAGTTTATCAAGTCACATATATCATTAAAAAATAATTTCTAATGAGAAATCACCAAACACTATAAAAAAAAAAGGTACAGGTGCTTGTACTTGGAGAATTCCCCCAGTAGAGAGCTTAAATATGATGGATGGCATCTATCATGGAGCAAAAGGACACAACCAATGCTGGGTTATTTGGGTCCAATACACAGAGTATCCATTATGCATATTGTTTGGAGAGAGATGTGTATTACGGGGAAACACATGAGAAGGTATGAGGGACAGGCTGGAGAATGGCAATCATATTCCTTGCTATACGATGATAAAATATTATGTACTATGTTTCTTTTGTTTCTTGATGTTTTCATTATGATGTGATTAATTGCGTACAAACTTTGTAAAAACAAACATTATCAGCTTTTTAGCTGCAAGTCTTGTTTTTTAAATAAACATCTACAATTCAATTCAATTCATTTCAATTCAATTCAAAGCCATGGTTCGATAAAAGCTTTTAGTACCGGTGTTGTTTTAAATAATAAGCTTGGGAATTATTTCAATAAGTTGATATTTGAGATTCAACATCTTGTTACATTTGTTGGAACTTATGCTGTACATGTATTGTTTTGATGTCTATGTACATTTCTCGATGTTTCCTCAATAAAGACATGAAAAAAGAAAAGGAATTCCTGATTTCGCAAATCACAGGTTGGTCGCGAATACAAAAACAGCTAAAATATTGCCAACATACATGTAAGTAGTCAGTTGAATTTGTTTTCTCCTGGTCAGGAATTCACCACTTCATTTTGCAAAAGTACATCATCATTGCTGCTTGAAGATTGGAGAATTTCCTGATCGCAAATTAAACCACTCGCGAAATGGTCTGGTTAGTCCTGTTCGCGAAAATTTATGGCTGCCAAATTTATGGCTTATACAGTAGTACATGTGGATGAAAGGCTTAATTGTTGATAAATTACATTGTTTTAAAACCAGCAGAAATAAAACTATTCTTTTAATGGATGCAAGGCATATTTCAGGAATTTTTATTGAATTTCTTCCAATGAATGTTTCTGACAACAGCAGACAATCCAACTGGATATGGTACATCTAAATACACCTAATTAAAGGTATAATAACACTCAAAATTTTGACATGGTTATGAAAGTAGATGAACTGTACATCAATATCCCTTAATTATACGTGTTTTTTAAGAAAAAAAAAATCATTAACAAAATTAATGTACATAAATTTATACATGTATATTATTTAAGTGTTAAGTGCAAAATCTAGAAAGAAAAGTCCCCCCCCAAAAAAAACAAACAAAAAAAACAAACAAAAACAAATCAAAACAAAAAAAATATTTGGACCATTCTCAAATATGTATTTGAAACCTATGAGCATCTTGCAGTTGAACCCACACAAACTTTAATATTAAATCCAACAAGTATTAGAAAAACAGTAGAAAAGCAACAATTCCCATCTGCTGCTTATCTGAAATGATTGGGTAATGGAGAAAGAAGTGGTAAAGTTGGTTTCTGCCAAGGAACTTCCCACTGCAAACCATCACTCTACACACAAGTGAACTACATTCTCTTTATGTGCATGTAACACAAGAGGGAGCTCTTTAATCTATCTGACCAGTGCCATCTGACATCAATCTTTGAAGTACATGTACATGTACATCCAAGCTCATACATATATTGACCAGATTAGAGTGAGGGTCTCTTATCAGTGTAGAATAATATTGGTGTTTCAATAACTGTCCAGAGCTGAATTGAGTTTTACAACAGAAACAATATATAGGGTTAGAGGTTTTAGGTTAGGTTTAGGGTTAGGCTTAGGTATAGTCCTAGATTCAGGGTTGAACTTTAGAATTCGGTTACTGTAAAAGTGGAAATTTTCACACGATTCATTTTTCATGCTCGGTGGAGTAAAGTGAATTTCGCATGTTTTTTAATTTCGTTGACGCGCTAGGCTTATGGGCAAAAGAATGCATAAACAACTAGATGAATTTTCGAAGCGCGCGGTCGGAATTTATGCCTCCGCCATCACCAGATTGGAAATGTATGGCATACATGTACACTCTAAAAAGGGTTTGGTCCAACAAAATTACAAATCTTGTTGGTCAACGCCATTTTTAAATTTTTTTAACAATGTTTCGGCCAACAGTACTAACCAACTGAAATGGTTGAAAAATATTGGTTAAAACAACCATAGTTTTTTTCTTTTTCCCTCTTTATATGAGTTGTAAAACCTGCTCTGCTATCATAATTAATGTACTTTGGTTACTTGGTTATTTCTAAAAGTATTAATGATTAAACACCATTGGTTAAACAATGACCAAGAAACATTGTTTAAGAAGGTGTTCATAACCATTACATTGGCTGGATTGACCAACTGAAGATTGGTTGCATTTTTGACCAATTTTATTGGTTGAAAATGGTGACCAGTCTTGGATTGGTTATTGTAAGCAATATGTTGGTTAGATACATATTCACCAATAGATTTGGTTGGAATTGACCTATATTCTGGTCATTTTGACCAATCCTTTTGTAGATTTTTTTTTTACATCCATGAGCAGGTGGATACTGTGACACCTTTGACTTTGATTTTGTTCTTTGAGATCCCTAAATCAAATCATAGAATTTTTCTCTAATATGTATACATGACCCTAGATTGAAGTTGTTTCATCACATGATTGGTAGGTTATATCAAGAACTAGTCATTTTAATGTTACATTGACCTTCAACTTCATAATCCAAAAATTTAATCAGATCATTTTCTTAATGAATGCAAACAAGACCCAAGTATGGTTGATTGGTCAAATGGTTCTGAAGTTATTGCGAGAATGAGCCATTTTCTCATGTTATTTTATTAAACACCGTGACTGGAACCAAACTTATAACTTTTAAATCTAGTCAGATTGTCCTTTCCATACTGTAGATGTATGCAACTGTTTCCATTGGGGCCCAGTTTCATTTTGTGAGAACTAGCATATAGATGAAATATAAATGAAAAATCTAAATTTGTTCAAGAACAAAATTTCCTTTATCATATAAAAACTTTCACATGGTACAGTTCGACCTCTCTTATCTGGCAATCGTTTATCCAGACAACTCTAACCAACTGCATCTCGCAGTCAGCTTTTCACTAAAAAAAAACAGGAGACAGAAAATTTATTTCATTGTCTACCGCAAGCCCACATTCACTGGGCAATACACGAGATGGGACTCGTACAGTGCAACTTCATACAAGATTGGGCTCATTAGAAACTTAGTGTGCTGCGCGCTTAGGATTTGCTCCGAGTGCAAGTTAGCTCCCGAAATCGCGAAAATCAAAACTATTCTCCTTGACAATGGTCACCCTGAGCATGTTGTATCTCGCACCATAACACGCACGCTGGAGGCACGATCCAAATCTGACACCAGATTTGGACCTGCCAAATGCCCCGTGTATCTTAAACTACCCTGGAGGGGTAAGGTATCTGACAAATACGCCAGTCAGATCAAACACGCAGTGTCACGTTGCTATTACGCGGTTTCGACACGCATTGTGTTTTCTACAAACAGGATGCTACCGTCAACTAGCAAGGATGTACTACCCACCTCCCACATTTCAGTGCTGGTGCGATGCCAGGTAATGTGGGCCGTACTTCTCAGCGGTTGGCTGATCGCATTAAACAACACGTCCCCTCGACTATTCGGAACCGTACAACCAATCAGCGCACGCAGCCCGTCCGTGCCTGCAAATCTGAAATGCACGCTAACAGACCAAAGACAGCCAAATGCGATTCAGCGATTGGTCTCCATTTGCTGAACAATCCAGCTTGCGCACAAAGCTATGCCGACGATCAATTATCAATTATGTCCCGGGCCAGAAGCGCAGCGCATTTACGCTTTCTGGAAGTCGCCTACATTCAATCGCATGAACCCCATTTGTGCAGACAAAAGGAGTTCGTCCAAGCTTTGCGATTGTTCTGAAATAACGGCGTCCGGGTTCATTGAGTATAATATAGTTGATTTCAAGTAATTTGTTACATACCTGGGTGATAACCTGATGAGTGCAGGTCGAAAAGCTTTGTTATCATGTCTCTTTTTCGTGCCATATTGAGATATTTTATAGCAAATACTGTCCCCTTGAAATTTCTAAAATAGGTAGGCCTAGACTCCATACATCACAAAGCATTTTTATGTATATAATGACCTCTATGACCTTTGAACTTTGACCTTGAGACCCTAAAATCTAATCGTCCCTCATATATGCATACATGGGCAAAGTTAGAAGCTGATCCGTCAAACAGCTCTGAAGTTATTGCAAGAACGAACCATTTTTATGTACATAATGACCTCTATGACCTTTGACCTTGAGACCCCAAAATCTAATCAGTTCATCGTCCCTCCCATATGCATACATGGTCCAAATTATCGTGAGAACGAAAAGGGGACGGACGGACGGACGACCCAAAAACATAATGCCTCCGGCTACCACCTACGGTGGGCGGAGGCATAAAAATATTCGCGTGTATTTATTTTCATTTTCGCGCGTTTTTATTTTCGCGCATATTTCATCGACACCACGAAATATTCCACGTTTACAGTAGTGTACAAGTAGGAAATTAGGGTTAGAGGTAGGGTTGCAATTGTGTTTTAGGTTAGGTTTCGGGTTAGGGTTTTAGGTTACTTTAGGGTTAGGGTTTTAGGTTAGGTTAAGGATAAGGGTTAGGCTTATGTATAGTGCTAGAGTCAGGGTTGAAGTTTAGGATTCTGTTTAGTGTACATGTAGGAAATCGACCGTGGAGCACATATCGCTGGAGCATAACTCGTAAAACAATTAAACTCACCTTCTGCCCCTAGTCCGCCCACAGTGTTTGGAGGCTCGAGATATGGACAGCATGGCTGAGCGGTCAGAGACGACGATCGGAGGGAAAACAGAGGAAAACTGTCCCCTCTAGAGAGCAGATCCAAATCTGTCTTCAACTCTCCAACTCTGTGACTGTCCAGTATGATCACGGTGGAGGGCTTGGTGGTAGAAAATAGCTGAAGGAAAGAAAATAGAGAAAATATGTTAGTGTCATCAAGAAGAGTTGATGCTTATCACAGTGTTCCACATTACCTTCTCCACACTAACTTCTTCAAAGGAGGTCTGGACTGTTTTTGGGAGTCCAGAGTTAGAAATTGGAGACCCATTTGCATTGGGCCCCTCTTAGCGTTAAGCCTTACATATTACCCGTCTTTAAAGGGAAATTAACCTCAGCGTATGAATTAGCTTATTTTGAATGGTGTAGTATATGCCTCTTATTTGATACATGCAATTTCATGTAAAAACACAGGATATAGATATAAATCACTATTTTCCAGCCAAGTTATCGTCTGCTAGCAATAATAAGGGGGCTGCCATTACTTTATGTGTACACGAACATATTTTTCATCCCAAGTAAAATTTCCTTCATCGTTAACTTGTAATTGATTTTTAGAGGACAAATATATATTAGATAAAGTCACATATTCTGAAATGTAAGTTTAGTTTTATATATTTTTTAAAAGGTCTTAATTTGTTCATAAAAAATATACTTCATAAAAAATATACGTCAAGGACGGAGAATTGACGTCAAGGACGGAGACAATCGTAACAATACCAAAACAAAGCGAGGAATCTGCTTTACAGGATGGCTATTAGAACTCATGGGTCGTCAATTATCTAGGCCCATGGCCAATAACAATCGTAATACAATCAGAACAAAGCGACGTATCTGTTGTAAAGGTAGGCTATTATCAATGCATATGGTACCTAATGATCCGTGTCATGCACAAAATGGCAGCCTCCATGGAAAGACGTAGCAGACAATAGGTGCATCTAGAATATCACGTGGGGTTACTTGTCCTTTAACGTAACGCATTAATTCAAACTGAAAGTTGATAGTTTTCATAATGATAATTTTAATAAAAATGATAATAATAAAAACAATAATAATATCTCTAATTAAAAAAATTGGGGTATATAATGTGTTTATTCTTGAGGATACAAATATGTTTCTTTTACTCAGCATGTTTGTGCAACAGCACTTCTGAGACAGATGTGACAACACTGAATAAATGATAGGAACTACATGAATATTTTACAATAACACTAATCATTTAGGGCATCAACAAAAATCTCTCCATCCATTCTGCAGAAGTTCAATAGATGTAAAACCATGAGCTTTCTATTTTCAGATATTTCTGATGACAACTGTCGATTCTTTTCTTCTCTTTTAACCTTTTCTTGACATTACACTGTGAACTTTAACTCAAACTGTATTTCTAGTAAGCAATATGAATGAATCTTCCTTCATATTATGTATCTTGTTTGAAGTAGTTGAGATCTACATATCTGGCACAAATAGATGTAGATGAAACAATAATGATAACAAATTCAAGAATTACTTTTTCCTTTAATTTATCTTTAACCCTTTCAAGACAAATTGACCACATTTTGTTATTTGGCTAAATAACTTGATTCAGAACTCTAAAAAATATACCAGATGCAGGAGTAGAAAGAGCAAAAATTTCTGCACACACTACATTTACATGTAGGTCCATTTTTGCTGCATGACCATATTGTGTTTGATGCCAGGAATTCTAAAAACGAGAATAAGCTTTATAAGCTTTTTTATTGGCAACACATTGAGAAGTTCAAAATTATAGTTTTTAGCAATTTTTTCAACTTTTCAACACTACACTTATTAGAACAATGTAGCACTAAAAGAAGAATATTATTGTTGCCAATTTGAAGAACAAAATGTGATCAATCTAGCTCTTAAATATTTCCTGTCCTGAAAGGGTTCATACTGGCCTTACTTGTTGCACCCATGAATAGGTTTGCTGGCTAGAGACAGTTTCCCGGCATTGACATAAGGCTAGTTCTGGCCTTCCGCGCCGTCTGCAACCAAGAAATAAAAGGAACATCGTTGAGGGGAACTTAAATTAAAGTGGCAAGTTATAATAAGGTAGCATAGTGAAATGCGATGGCGCGTAAAGACGCAGGAAAGATGCAAAGAAGAAAATTGCAAATTTTGTCTGTGCTTCTAAGATTAGAATCTGGCATGTACCATCATTTGCAAAAGGTTAAGACCACTTCAGGATTTGTGGGTATTTCAATAATTTGGAAAACTTTCTTTTGTCTCATTGAATGATTACATAACATGTTTACTACAATAATCAGTAGCACAAGAGTGATGGTATAAGCCTATAGTTCAAGTATGATACATAGGTTATGCCGTGAAAATAACTGTATGTCTGAAAAATAAGTTTTTAATTTTTTTTTTCTTTCTTTGACTTATTGCATTTTGGAATAGCGGTCTTAAACTTTTGCAAATGATGGTAATGTACATGTATATATCTGAATATAAAGGTTTTCCTTATAATTTTGCTTAAAAGTGTTCAAATAGGTAAATATTAATTTTACATCCTGATATTTAAGTTCTGCATAATTTATAAAATAAAAGTTTGATTTTGAATTAGTTTGTCACATGCGTCTTTCCCACGTTTACGCGCCACAATTTTTCGCTAAGCTACATGTACCTAACTAAACATAACAAAAGAGAGAAGTATTAACAGAAGAACCAAACTAAGATTATGATATAAATATTGATTATCCAAATAATTACACAATGCAGTTTCATTCATGATCTTCCCTCCCTTCCATGCCATGGGAAGTATATTACGTCCAAGAATATCAATGGTATACTGCATACATGTGAACCTGATCAGTTAGTCCACGACGGACATTTTAAAATTTTTGAAAGTTTGAAGACCTGCAGAAAATACATTGTAAGTATTCAATGGAAGAGAGCTATTTATGTTTCATTGTGAAGGGCATTACCTGAAGTTGAAGCAGTTGAATTTTGATAAAATTTGCCTGCCATGGTTACCTACTAAAATAACAATTTAGTCTGAATTTGAATTCTAATACTGTCATGCTTTGCATTTTCTTTGTTTTTCTTAATTGTGATGATTTTACATTGCCTTTGTAATGTCATGATAATGAAATTTAAAAATATTATTTACTGAAAAAAGAGCAACCTGACACTTTCAGGACCTTTTCATAACAGCTTTTTTCGCAGCAAGAAACATCCGTAGATTTCCATAAATCAGTTATTCACTTATTGCATAGCAAGGGATTTTGGTGAATCCGGGGAGCGTTTCATCAAGCGTTTTGTCATTGATTTTTACTGACAAATGTTATACATGTAAGCTACTGAAATCCTTGCATCTGATTGGCTGAGAGCAAATTTGTCAGTAAAAATCACTGACAAAACACTTGATGAAACACTCCCCTGAACCACTCTTGAAATTTGCAAATGTTTTATGCATGCAAACAGTTTTTATAATTTTTTTTATTCATTCTTTTTTGTAACAGTATTGTTTCGAAGAGAATGTTGGAATAAACTTTGAACTTCTCACCTCCAGATGAAAGCTGATGAATCGGAAGGAGAGGTTTTGCTCAAAGTCTGTGATTGTGCATCGGTCCCTCCGCATGAAATACTACACAGTGTCTCCCTCTCGTCAGAACCAAAGAGACTGTCTACAAAACCTATGCAAGGAAACACACAAACAATATTACAATCTGTATTCATTATGATCACTTTTGTCTCCAAAATTATTTCCTCTTCTCCTTCTTCTGCTTCACCTCTTCCTTTTTCTTCTTCTTCTCCTCCTTCCACTCCTCCTCCTCCTTCTCCTTCTTCTCCTTCTCCTTCTCCTTCTCCTCCTTCTCCTCCTTCTTCTCCTCCTCCTCCCCTTCCCCCTAATTACAAACTGGCTTATTGCTTCCAGACAGTTTCTTTCACAATGTAATCGCATGACCAGAACTTCATCTTCCATTACACTTAATGTTTTATTAGGCTGCTTTATTAGATATAAGGGATGAGAAATCCTTATTTACCTGTTGCAACTGGCCCTACTGCTATAAGAAGGCATTTACATTCTAGCTTTCCAGCAGCACTAAGAAGCTTCTCGTTCCATCTGAATACAGGATCCCTGCATTAACAAAATATCAGTGACAATAGTGTCATTAGAAATGTTAAGCATTAACAAATAATTTGAATTAATGCTTTCACAAAATGTTTGATTTTCTTCAATTATTGTGTCTTGAGTGTATTAATGATCTGAAATCATATTTCATATTTCTAAAACCCTTTGTCAGTAGAGTAGAGCCACACAGCCCATATGGGAAACTCTTTCCCATAATTTGGATCTGTCTCCACTCTCATTTGTAAAGACTTTTGGTAGCATGTCTGGGAGAGAGTCTGCAAAGTTCAATACTAAGGATACCAATATTCTTTTTACAGAATTGCTGCAAAGGGAATATCTTGGCTCCATTTCAACATGTGTGATTTAAGCTGGTTGCTCATGACAAATTACCCCTCTTCATACTTTTGTTTTATACACTGTATCCACATTTTGTGTGTCCGGACATGTTGGTTTAATATTATTATCCACACAGGACACTTTCAAACAGTATAATTTGGGGACCTAAAGCTACGCACCTTACAATTTATTTTATCTTTGGTCTTCATACAGTACTCTCAAATAAAATCTTTGAGAAAATTACCAAGGAAAAATGTTGTCAATAACATCCATTTTCAAGTCGATGTTGATGCCTGTGTCAAATTTTGTTCGACAAAATGAAAGGATCCTAAAGCTAGTTAAGCTACGCACATGTAATTAATGAATCGAAATCGTGATTTTGAAGCTGACTGACGTGAATTTCAGCCCGATTTTGTGATATCACAAAAAATAAAGGGAAATTACTCATTCTTTTGGCAAACGTAAATGATGTTGTTGCTCAGTTACACCCAAAAGTTTGGCGCATTGAACGTGTCGCATTGCGTAGCTTTAGGATGCCTGTACCTTTAGAACCAATGACCATAAATCAAAAAACTTTTTATGCAATTGTATACATGTATATTCACTGATTTTAGTGTTACTAGATGCACATTTGTATTTTTGGTAAAAGTCTGAGAGCAAAATTGACAGTTAAGTTGTGTTAAGTGTCCGGACACACAATCCCTATCATAACATAACATTTTCTGTTGTGTTCCAGGCATAAAACAAACGCATGCCGGCTTCTGACCTCAGAGAGGCAAAAAATGTAGCTACGAAAACCTACATGTTCCAGTTGTTTCTTTTTCTTTCACAAGCTAAGACTTTGATATGTGAGACTGGCTTTCAAGTGAGTCGATGAGAGTCTCCCAGTTGGGCTGTGCACCTATATTTTGTCTATTTATTTTAATTATTTGTGGTAGACCTCTAGGATCCATTCAAGGTATCATGTCTATGCCAATGGTTGATTCAATTACTTTCTTGTCCAACATGTCCAAGGTAAAGAAAATTGCATTTTTGCATGGATCTAGGAATTTTCATTTGAAGACAGTGCCATCTTCTAAGATTCTTCTAAGTCATATTATTCATGTAAATCATGATAATGAACAATTATATTAAAACTGAATAGCACTTGTCTTAATGAAATTATCTATGGCTAGAATTTAGAAAAGCATGCATGATCAACTCACTCAAACATGTCAAAAGTCATGCATGTATTGTGAACTTGTGTAACATAATCTTTAAATTTAATTTAATAACAACACTAACAACACAGTAACACTAACACTGTTAGTGTTACTAGTATGGTGGTGTGACCATATTTCGCGCATGACCTAAGTTCGCGCACAGGGCAATATCTAAAAAACTACAAAAGATTTCGAAAATCTGATAGCGCTATTGGATAGAGGAAGCTAAAATTACATATGGACTTTATTTTCTTTTAAGTTGGGTGAGAAATTATGAAGATATTGACAAAATATCGGAAATTTTTCTACTTTTTGCGTCAGTTTCCGAAAAATATGAAATTACCGACAACGGTCCAAAAATCCTCATTTTGATAGAAGATGTCATCAAAGTTGTAGGTAAAACGTGATACCAAATGATTGTATGATATTTTGTCTTACAAATGATGCAATTATCTTCCCTTTGCTGGACCGCTACGTTGGATAACTTAGATATTAATTTACGTGCGCGAACTTAGGTCTCGTGGTTTTTATGCCCTTTTTTTTTTCAGTGTGTTGCAATCCGACACTGGGTTTTGAGATCGCGATATTTCCGAAATTCTTCGTCGATTAATGTTCTTCTTGTATCAAGTTTTAGTCCAGAATTTTGCTTTCCGTTTGGTATAAAACTTTATAAATTATTGTAGAATATGAGAAATCAAGTATCGAATATCACATTTCTAATAAAAATTTGAATGTGCGCGAAATATGGTCACCCCATCATACTGTGTTGTTCCATTTGCGCAACTGCTTGGTTATACTTGACTGTTTGACAGTCAAAATAATACGGTGACCAAGGCCAGGAGTTGCGCAAATGGAACAAAATACTTACACATCAGGTTTTGTAAGCATCTGACTGTCCTCATCAGAATCATCATCCTCTCCTACTGCTCGACTGACAGGAAAAACTACCTCACTCAAGCGGTTCATGTTTTAACCAAGACAAGTCACTGACTGTTCCAACGTCCCACGAAAATCTCTGTGATCACCAGTATTACCTAGCTGTGTAATGCAGTGGGCCAGCGGTGCAGGTGCAGAGCTCTATCTACTACTTATCGGGGAAGCGCAGGCGTGATTGTAAGGTAGCTCATCGCTCGATGCCTCAAGAGCATCCACACACACATTGCACTTGCACAGTGTAGTATTAACAAAAAATCGTGTGGAATGCAATGAGCAACCTCGTTTCCAACGATCTAATCGAATCGCGTATCGTATAGGGTGCTACAGTACTTTTTTTTCTTCAAGTTGCCAATTATACCCTTACACGTGGGCAAATATTCTTATTTTTTTGTCATTCTCCGGGGTCATTCTTCTGTCTTCACGATTTTTTTTTTAATTTTCCGAAAGACTGATACAGTAGAAAACTGTAACAAAGTCAGATATAGTTAGTTTGTCTTGAAACAAGTAGATAAAACTAAATGATTATATATTGAAAAAAAGTAATTATAATTATATAGGGCCTATCCGCCTTCATGATATCTGTCAAAGATCTCTTATATGAAGAAGAATAGGAAGCAAAATATGATCACATTATTTTTAAATTACCAGTTTGGTCGAAACTTTGACAAAAATTTGGGGTTGGGGGCACGGATGATTGTGCCCCCCCCCCCTGTTCCCTAATCCGCCAGTGCACATATAAGCATGGATTTAAATTACATGTAGTTTCCATCTACCTGTATATTGTGAGGTATAGGCCTATGCAACCTATTATTCAATTTTGCAAATTCTTTCTATATATAGCTACCATTACAATTAACACCCATGCTGGTACAGCCAGTTTGATTCTGTCAACCTTCAAGTTTTGATCATCCGCCCCCCCCCCCCCCCTTCCACCCCACCCCAAACCATCCCCTATTGTAATTGATATTTTCAATCCAGTGACACAGTAGCTACATGGACCACAGTGATCGAGGCACAGGGAGGCCATGTCCCCACAATCAAATGACAACAACAGAAGAGAAAAAAACAGACAGAAGGTCAAGGAGAACATGAAAAGAAGATGATACAACCCCGTCCAATTAACACCCTTGTTGCGCCCTAATTGTCTCACATTTCATCCGTCCAGGAGACGGGTGCCCCCCCCCCCCCCCCCAACATCAGTGCCATGTTAATTGCTGACCTGCTCTCTAGCCACTGCTCTCCTGTTTTGCTCAGGCTAAACCAAATAAAACATCTGGTGTTTTCTCTCTCTCTCCTCTAGCTTCTCTCTCCTTTTCCTCTCTTGTGCTCACTCTCTCTCTCTCTCTCTCCCCCTATTTTCTCTTCTCTTTTCTCTCTCTCTCTCTCTCTCTCTCTATCTCTCCCTCAAATAAAAACACTCATAAAAGCACCATGCAACCTGTTCCCAACAGTGCTATTTTGCTTTTACTGTGTATATCAGCTACATTGTACTAATAATTTATCTAGGAGATAGTATCCATCCCAAAATAACATGATGCAAGAAGATTGTGTAAACGGAATATTTCACATTTTATTTACAATGAATAACAAGCTTTATTCTATTTACAAATATACAGTCATACATCAATTCAGGGTAGTTTATTCATGAAATTCACAGTGAGTGCTAAAATGCTGCATGCAATTGCAATAATATTGTTCTGTGCTGTCGTTGTCAATGCCAAACTACATCAGATTCCAAACATATTTGAATAAGTGAAATTATAGTCATGGTGAAATGGGAGGAACATCTACAATACAATACTGTATAAGCCATGAATTTGCGGCCATAAATTTTCGCGAATAGGACTAACCAGATTATTTCATGGGTGGTTGAATTCGCGGTCGGGAAATTCTCAAATCTACAAACAGCAGTGATGATGTACTTTTGCACAGCGAAGTGGTGCATTTCTGACCAGGAGACAACAAATTCAACTGACTACTAATGTAGGCAATATTTTAGCGTGTTGTTAAATTCGCGAGCAACTCGTGATTCGCGAAATTTTCGCGAAAATAAACAAGCAAAAGATACGACTGCGTCTTCAATATGCCTCCGCTTGTATTCATGTAATTTCATGTAAATTGACCTCTGTGACCTCCTTATCCCAAAATCTAATTAGTTCATCTTCATATGGGGAAACATACTAGTACCAAGTTTGAAGTTCTTACCTCAAACAGTTCTTGAGATATCGCAGTAACGAGGCTAAAAACCAGTAATTCCATGTAATTTCATGTAAATTGACCTCTGTGACCTCTGAACTTTGACCTACCTACCCCAAAATCCAATCAGTTCCTCTTTCTATGGGAAAACATACTGGTACCAAGTTTGAAGTTCTTACCTCAAACAGTTCTTCAAAAATCGCGGTAACGGTGCTAAAAACCAAGAATTTCATGTAATTTCATGTAAATTGACCTCTGTGACCTCTGACCTTTGACCTCCTTACCCAAAAATCTAATCAGTTCATCTTCGTATAGGGATACATACTAGTACCAAGTATGAAGTTCTTACCTCAAAGAGTTCTTGAGATATCAAGGTAACGGTGCTAAAAACCAGTAATTTCATATAATTTCATGTAAATTGACCTCTGTGACCTCTGACCTTTGACCTACTTACCCCAAAATCTAATCAGTTCATCTTCGTATGGGGATACATACTAGTACCAAGTTTCAGGTTCCTACCTCAAATGATTCTTCAGATATCGCGATAACGAGAAGTGGGACGGACAACCCCAAAACATAATGCCTCCGGCACCCACCTTGGTGGGCGGAGGCATAAAAACCCGCGAAATATAAAGCGTATACAGTATCTGAATGACAGTTTTGCCATGGTTTCCCTCTCTGTTGTGTAATGGCACAAAACCATTGGTTGGTGCTTGCATACTAGTGCATGTTGTATTCCATTAACTTCTAATAGTTTCGGAGAAAAAAAGATAAAAAGAAATCCCTTTTCATCTTTCAAGATTCAAGAAAAGTTTGCCATTCACAAAAATGAAAGTTTATCAAGAGCTGGTGAATCTTTGGGATTTAGATGCATAAAAGTTTGCAGATAGAAAGGTAGTAATGTAATTCTACATCTACATCTGATTTTGTTAAAATTCACAGATATCATTAAAAAAAACATAGAGGTACAGGTGTACTTGTCAGTTCCTTATGAGGCTGAGATAAACCCTTTGAAGCTCCCTGAATATCGTATTATGTTTCTCTCTTAAAATTACACAGCTTTATTCCGAGTTATTAAATAAGCACATAAATGGACATCTTGTTATCTGGATGGCGACAAAACTTTTCAACATTGTGGGTATTTTAGTCAGCTGAGATAAAATTACATAAATCTGCAATATTCTGTTTAATGAGATATTAATAACATCTTGGGATGTTGATATGTGACTTTCCAGGAAAGTATGAACCAATTTAGGTGATGTTGCTAAATCCTGTACTAAGGTCCAGCTATAAGAGCGCATCTTTGATGAGCTGTTTCTTTCCCGGCGTCAGTTGCCGTGGAAACTCGATGTCAAAGGTGATGATGAGGTTGCCCTTCAGGGCAGGGTTCTTGGAGATTGGCATACCTTCTCCCGGGACCACCTTTCTGTAGCCAGGGCTGTAACGACAGAAGAAGAGAAGAAGAATTGAGGTCAGTACTACTTTATACTTCAGTACTACTTTATATAGTTTTTCCCTACAATACCCATGGAGTTCATTTCTTTCTGAAACAGAAAACATTGTGATGGTTGTTCCTGCGGGAGATGTTCAAAGACAATTCAAAGATGAAATAAAAAATATCTCCAAAATTAGAATCTTTAGTGCTCATGATTTCTAATTAATATTTGTAACCCAGTGGCACAGAAGGGAATCAATAGACAAGTATTTTCATTCCCTTATATCAAATATACATGTAGGATTGAAATGATTATTATGAAGCGATCACAAAAACAATACATTCTTTATAAATCACATAGCCATAGGCCACTATTCTTGAGAGCTCCCTAACTTTAGTTCAGGTTTAAACCCTGGCTGAAGCACATAGCGTATAGTCCGCTTATTTATTGAGTGCTACAGTTTTGTTTGTAAATGTCAACATCTTCATTTTATACAAATCACGATAATTCTGAAAGAACAAAAAAACATATCACCACGAAAGTACCTTATTTTCACTGTCATGACCAAACCAAATCTGTTTATTCATTTTTATACATGATTTTATCAATTAAAACAAAGGTTTTCTGGGGTTTTAAATTTGGCTTTCCATAATAAGTGGGCATAGGTAAGCCAGGTTTTCAAATCGCTTTCAAGAATATGTGCTTACAGTATCTGTTGATTATTGAAGTGTAAATGTAATCCTAAATTACTAACCTAATGATATCATTGATGGGAACATTCAACAACCTCCCGTCCAGGGTTGGCACCTCTACACTACAGCCAGTCAGAGCCTTGCCCAGGAGAACTCTGGATACGAACACCAGATCGTCCCCCTCACGCTGGAAGCGAGGATGCGGCTTGTCCCTGACGACGAAGATGATATCGGCAGGTACGATGTTGGGTCCCTGGTCGGCTTCCTTAGGGAAGGTGATGCGTGTGCCTTCCCTCCATCCCTTGTGGACTGTGATTGTAAGGATCTTATCCCTTGTGCTTGATGTGTGCCCATCTTCATTCATCACCTAAATAAAAGACAAAAAAAAACAGTCTAATGAGATATGTTGTTATTTATTAAAAGATTTAATTGAAAAATCGATAAGCGCTGTCCTCGGACTGAAAAGAGTAATACAGTATACAAATTGACAAAGAAAAGGATACAATAAATATATGATTATTACAAAAAACAAGCATTTTTAGATTACAAATCCACGTTCAATTGAATCTACCTTTTAATGCCATTCAGGATTACTTCATTATAAATATTAATTCCAATATGTTTGGTGGAAAATATACGAGTGTCACCACTTCAAAAATTTGAATGATTTTTCAAACTTACATGAACTCAAATTATACAAGTACATTTATGAAAATTTCTTCACAAATTCCTAAAACTGAACTGAAGGGTGTATCACCTAGAAGTGCAAGTGTTCCTTCACATTGCTACATGATTGCCACAAAGTACAGAAACAAACCAACCATTTTACTGTAACATGATTCTAAAATAATAATTGATATTTATCACATTGTCCCATTATTTTATACTGGAAACCAGCATACTATCAGCAAGGGTTGACAAATCACACAAACTAGTATTCTACATTTTCTGAATATAGCCTAGGTTGTCGGAAAAGGGACTGAACACCGTTTCATTTTGGAATGATAATGTATTGCTCTTAGATCCTAGCCAGAGAGATAAGTCAGGCATGTTTCATTGACATGACTTAAGCTCCTTGAGAATTTCATCTTCTTGGTACATCAATAATAGATCTCTTCAAGATGTAGGACCAGGACTAGCTTGCTTACACTCTTTCTCTCTCTCTCTCTCTCTGTCCCTCTCTTTGGCCCGAATTCACAAAGGAGGTTTAGACATAAACCATGGTTTAAACCTCCGTAAAGCATACCAAAAAGCATAAATAAGCGCTCATTGCCCATGCGTGCGCTTAAAAAAAATATATAATTGGGTTGGATTCCGTGCGCATGTAAGCATGTACGTTTTAAAAAAAACAGGAGTGGGTTTAAACCATGGTTTAAAATAAACCTCCTCTGTGAATTGGGGCCTTTGGGTCTCTATGCTTCTTTTAACCTGGCCCTAAATAATAGACCATCAAACCCTGTGCCAAGATAATACAACTCTCAACTTACTCTCCTTGAAATCTTCATCTTCTTGGTACAACCATGATAGATCTCTTCAAGAGATAGGACTAGGTCTCTCTCTATGGGCGGATCCTGCTTCTTTCGACCCCGCCCTGACAGACCACCAAATCCCATGCTCAGATCTCCATCAATGCCATCAGTAAATTCTACAAAAGTAAATAATTTACACAAGAAAAGAAATCAAAAACTGCAATCAAGTCATAAACTAACTGATATTCATTGTTAAATTAAGCAATGTGATGAATGTTAAAAAATAGAGCGTTACTATTCTAAAATGATACGTAATTATAATCAATTTGGAAACTGATCATTTGAATTTTAGGCCTCTTGGGTTTGAAAATGATAAATTTAAAAAAAACATTGATCAAAACCATTGTAAATTTCAAAATGAACACAAGCTTACAGCATTAAATTTTTCGAAAATTCAGATTACCAACAGTTAAGGAAAATAATACTTTGGTCACAAATTGAAAAGGAAAATAAGATAAGAATATTGCTAATAATTCATAATAGGGTTACATATGTTCTCCGAGACAAAAACCACCACAAAAATTTATCAGTATTTGAAAGGAGGAGGCAATATTTGCAGGCACAAAAGCATAGCTCTGTGAAACAATGACCCCTACGCCCACTCACTAATGTGTGTGTTTATTAACGATACACAAAATGCCCTACCCTATCCTAATATAATTTGGCTTTAGCAAGTTGTTTTGAAGCAGTTTAACACCCTATTGTGTGAATGTGCCTTTACAAAGCTCACCATTAAATGGATTATTTCCACCGAAGAATTCCCTGAAGACTTTGTGTGCATCCCCGTGGAATGTGTAGCCTTGCGTCCAGGCTCCGCCATCTTCGTCTGATCCTGAAGGAATGCCATTCTTCAGACCTTCTTCACCAAATTGGTCGTAGACGGCCTTCTTCCTTGCTGAAGTGGAGACAGGAAATTATCATGTTTAATAAGGAGAATGTCAAAGTTCTGGCAAACGGGAGCTTTCTCATTCTTCTCAGATCAGAGTGGAAGGGTATCATATAAAATGTAAATCTCGAAGAAGCTAGTGTCCCCTGAAAGGGACTGCTCTTCAATAAAGTTCAAATAGTCTACCATGGTTTTGTCTTAAATATGACGAGAAATAGTACATGTAGCTTATGATTTGGGACCAAATTTTCATTCCACACATGTGCGTAGTCCTACACACCCATTTATACGTTCATTGCTGTGAACTGTATGATTTTCAGCTAGATTAAGTCAATTTCTTATCATTTTGATTATTTCAGAACTTTAGAATACAATTATTTTATTTACATATTTGTATGGCTGTTTTACGTGAAGAAACATGTGATGACTTTTCATAATAAACATGGAAAAGGACAGAGAAACTACATGTATAATCTGCTGCTGATTCATCGAGCTTCGGTATGCTTTCAAACACGATAAAAAGTTACACAAATCAGTACTTACGATCACTGAGAACATCATAAGCTTCTGAAACTTGTTTAAATTTCTCTGGTGCTATGATCTCTTGGTTCTTATCTGGGTGAAACTTCAGGGCTAGTTTGCGGTATCTAAAGTAAAGAGACAGAAAGAACGATTACTTTACATGATGACAGAACACTGGGAGTGCAAACATACAATTTTTGTATCTCTTGCTACTAAGAGTAACTAATGGGGTGTTGCAAGAAAGTTGCGATTGATTGCAAGTTGCAACTGATCGGTACTGACCAATCAAAATCATTGTTGCAAGCGCATCTTCTTGAATGGGCAGACCCTGAACCATTCAGAATGGTTGTCCTAATTTGCTTTACAATTTGCAATCGATTGCAACTTTCTTGCAACACCCCATATGAGTATGATGGGGAGCCCTATGTCTGCGCACCTAAGATTTTGACCTGAAATTCACAAGAATTTCTTTAATATTCCTCTAAAGCTTAATTTTATATTATTCCTGATATTCTAAAGTGTAAGTTTGCAAAAATTCTCGTCAAAATTAGAACAAAAACAATGGCATTTACACAAGAAACGGCGGCCGTGTCATTTCAACATTGAAAAAAACAATGGTGCCCATGTCTGCGCACTCATTCATTTTACACGCAGTTCGGGAGTTTTTACGTGAACGACAACATTTTGAGGCTTGTGAATAAAATGCATGAAATAAGACCTTTTTTCAATATTTTTACCCGTTTTTTGCATGAATACCTATCGCTATGATAAAGATGAAATGTTTGTGTTCGTTGCGTGTTTTGTTTTATTAGAATCGCGCAGTTACGCGTGTGCGCGGACATGGGCGTGTGCGCAGACTTGGGCACTCTAGCCATAAGACTAAGTAAGACTTAATTTAACTGTTAAGAGTAAAAAAATAAATCTTCTTTTTTTTCTTTTCTTTTTTTAAATCTAAGTTAGCTGTTTCATGTCTGTGAAGCTGAAGCAACCTTATCTACAAACAGGTGTAAAGTTTTAAAGGTTCTGATGGCTAAAAACATGAAAGAAACACAATTTTTTTCAGTCTAATTAATTAGCAATGCCAAACTGCTGCAGCCACATCACATGGCGTTCGCAAAGCAGAGTCCCCGGTACTAGCCCGGTACTAGCCCGCCAAGTGCTGCTGAGTGATCATTGATGGTGCTGGTCAGTCCCGCACAATCTTTCCGCTCCCAGAATAGATAGAAATTTACTCACGCTTTTTTAATATCTGCATCGATTGCCGATCGAGTCAAAGCAAGCATTTCATAGTAATCAATCCCCATTTTTCGTGCTTTATATTAATTTTTGGTAGAAATATATTATGGTAGTTCTTTACGAGCAGATAATACAATACGCCGCTGTATACGAACGTCGGTCGGTGTTGTTTGGATTGTTGCTACGCGAATGATATGACCCCTATACTAGGCTAGCTAGGATCAACGAACGTAGAGGGCGTCAACACTTTGCAACCAAAAATTGCAACTGCTATCATACCATAATTAGGCCTATATAGCCAAATTTCTGGACACAATTAATTAGGCTTTTGTATTCATATTTTATCATCGGCTCAATTTTCACTTTGTTTATTCAGATAAAAAGTGAAAAATTCCCGACATATAGTTTGTGACAAAAATCACTACTCAGCTTTCCCACCGGAAGTTGGCGGCATCGAACATCGGACATCAAAGGCAACAGCGCACCTGTAGATTATTTTTTGCGTCCTTAGAAAGGGGCAGCTGCTTGAATTAATTTGTTGCCAGTTGTGACTCCAACTCTTCAAAGCTCCTTGGGTGGAGTACGTTCTAAGATATCTGGTGCACGGTACTTGTACTAGTCATCTTTACTATAATAGCAAAGCTGTAATTTTTAGGATTTTAAATTATCTTATTTATTCATTTTTCTATCTATTTGTCGGCCTACATTATAAGTACATGACAAACTTATGTTTTAAGATTGAAATTGGTCCCTATATACATAGGCCTATACACACAAAAATTGCAGAAGTAAAATTTACAGCAAATTTCTCCAGCTGACTTAAACTTATATACAAAATAATGATTTTGAAGACTAACGGAGAATAATATATCAGAGGTGTCGTGGTAGAGTGGATACGTCACCGGACTGTGAGTCTCATTGTTCGTGGTTCGAGTCCCACCGCGGCACTAATTTTGGCAAGATATTAATCTACATTTGCCACTCTCCACCCAGGTGTAGTAAATGGGGCACCTGGTAGGAATTTCGGAATGCTATCAGCGCCCTTATAGGGTAGCTAGGCTAAAGCCAGGGTAATAAACTCCTTTGTAGGCGCCTTGAGCACCCTCTGGGATGGATACGTGCACAACATAAATGTAGCTATAATTATTATTATTATGAAGAGATATTTAAATCTCTCTTTGAATTCCAGAAAAAAGTAATAAAGGTAAAACAATCAATAAACAAAAAAAAAGGAAAAGCGAATTAAAAGTAAACTTAAGCGTATTGTTTAAAGCTAACATCATTATTCGTGAGTGATTTTTTGAAAATTGAAAATTGAAAATAACAATATACTTTAGGATCAATCATATCGAAACGTGTTTTTGATAACATGTAGGTCCATAGGCCTAATAAACTATTTTTAATTTGGGTTATTCAGTGACAATTTTAAATGAACAAGCGACTGTTTCTTTAAATCACATTAAGACTGTTCCACCCTGTAGGCCTATACAAGCGCGGCGGGAGGGTTCCAGCTTCTTCTTCTTTTTTCTTTTTTCTTCTTTTTTTTTTTGGGGGGGGGGGGGGCAAACACTCTGGGGCCCGGCCAACTCTACCCTATTCAAACCATTTTACAGAGTCAGAAGAGACCTGTTATAACCAGTATTGTCACAATGTTTAAACACCCTACACTATTTAATAGTAGGGCAG
The DNA here is from genome assembly GCA_025617745.1 of Heliocidaris erythrogramma. Classification (NCBI taxonomy): domain Eukaryota; kingdom Metazoa; phylum Echinodermata; class Echinoidea; order Camarodonta; family Echinometridae; genus Heliocidaris; species Heliocidaris erythrogramma. The sequence continues at coordinate 44,741,501 of CM046858.1, read as the reverse complement.
CTCTCGCGTGTACCTTTAATGAAAGATCTCGTCACGTCGTTATCGGACATATGTGGCTGGCCCTTAAGTGACATCCCGCCCCTTTGATATCTACTCGGCTAATCGGTGTCAAATACCTAATAAGACAGACAAAGACATTTCTAAATTGATACACAGATTCCACGGACATGTCCAAAATGACACCTTGTTCAAATTTCCCAACAACAGAGTAGAGAACTTTGTGGAGCAGGGTCGAGAACTAACGTACACTGTAAAAAATATTTGTATTTTTACAGGGGAAAAAATACAGATTTGTTCTGTTTATTATAAATACAGCAGTTGTGATGTTATTTTTACATTTTCCCGTAAAGTACCTCATTTGTAATTGCGAAACTGAGTTACATCAGAAACTTGTGATTTTAAGGAAAAATAGGGTTTTGATACATTTTTTTGTGTAATTTTACAGTTTAATATTTTTTACCTTAATGTATTGTAGGACTCGGGTTCAAACGCAATTCCAGCACACTCAGAGCAGAGACAGCACATCAGAGGTGTTGTTCAGATGGACGTCTACTGGCTATCTCTCTGTAACCAGGTTTTAATGTGTAATCGGATTACATAAGAACCTGTTATCTGAATTTCAGATCTGAAATGTATGCTAAAATTACATACAGCATGTATTTTTACAGCAAATTTCTGGCGACTCTGCTGACATCAGATTTCTGTAATTTTACACTGTATGGCCACCCCTCAAAAACGGCTTTCAGGCCATTTCCAAGATCTCCAGATGACTTGTCTGCAGTGGCGGCACCAGAGGGGCATGGGGGCATTTGCCCCCCCCCCCCCCCAGTTGCCCCCCAATAATTTTCGGAGTGAAAAAAATAAAAGGGTGGAAAAATTTTTTGTCCGCCCTTGCCCCCCATAGGCGGATCCAGAGGTCCGGACCCCCCCCCCCCCCACTTTCACTCTCTATCAATGAATTCAATCTTATCCCCTCTTTCTACTTTTCTTCTCTTCATTTCTTCCTTCCTTTATTTTCCTTTTCTTTTTCATTTGCCCTTTGTATTGTCCCATTGTCTTATTTTGCCTTCTCCTATTTCTCCCCGTCTCTGTATCTCTCTCTCTCTCTCTCTCTGTCTCTCTCTCTCTCTCTCTCCACTCCTTTCGGATCTCTGAAGGGGAGTGGGGCTGGGCTCTCTCGGCATCCTGAATTCCTTATAATGTTCGTTTGTTGTTTAGGTACCCTTTTCCATTTTCCGAAATAATTTTATGAACCATATTCCATTTTTTGGAATTATGAATCCTTTCTCATTTTCGGAAATACGAACCCTATTTCATTTTCGGAATTATGAACCCTATTTTATATTCGGAATTATTATCCCTTTTTCATTTTCGGAAATACTAACCTTCGGGAAAACGAGTGCCCCCGTAACCTCAATAAGCACATGCAGAAGAGGTTGAATGTTTCGACCTGAAGCAAAACTGTTTACAATATAGCAATAGACACAAATATTGTTCACAAATATATTCAAATTTTATGCATACTTTTAAAACAAAGGTTGTTCTTGACAACCTGAAGGCTTGTCAGAGGCTTGTCAGAGATAGCATCAAGTAATATTTATGCGAACTTGATTCCAAGTATTATAGTTCATTCATTAATGATAGGTTAATGGAATAACTCGTTACTAGGTCCCCAGGAAAGAAACATCCATATATATCTGAATTACTTTGTGAACAGGTCTATTCAAATTTGTCAATAAAATAGATAAGCCGATTATACATACATTTCTCAAGAATTTTCGAAAATACGGGAAGGAGGAAAATGGGTCGATAATTTGAATACAAATTTGTCGGAACTTTCTTGAATATAGGAATAACCGTTGCAACTTTCAACTTGTCCCTAAATATACCATTTTTAATAGATGAAATAAATATTGCACATAAGGGTTTGCCTATCAAGTGAATATTTTTTTTTTACTACAGATATATCATCATATCATGGACTGGTCGCATTTCTCATTATACAATAGTTATGATTTTCCTTTCATATATAGGTTTGCAAAAATAAATGTGTTCAGGTTATTTTCAATGTGAGTAGTGGGAGAAAAAAATAGGCATTAGAAAATTCTCATAGCAAATTAGATGCAACATTTACAGAATAATTACTGAAACCTTAAGCAACAGCTTCATCAGAAATAGTCATGCCACCTAATTCTTTGAATTCAGGAAGCTTTGTTACATTCTTTCCTAATAAATTGTTTATAACTTTCCATGTCCCTGGCATATTTCTATTTGCATCTGTGAACCGCTGATTATATAGTAAGGTTTTTTTTTGCTTTCCGACATTCTTTTGTGACAAAATTTCTAAATGAATACTACCTGTTTTAGTTTTCATTGGTAGATTTCTTTAAATATTTCCTGTAAAATTTTAGTCTTTTCTTGAAGAGTTTTCTGAGGTATAAGAGGAGTACTATGTTTTTTATGTTTCTTTTGTTTACGTGTATATAAGGGCTATAGAAAACATTCATTATACAAAGTTATGAGTATTAAAATTGAAGCTCTTGTCAGTGGCATAGCCAGGATTTTGTAAAAGGGGTGGGGGCACACAAATGCAGGGCTATTAATTTTGGGGAACTGCTAGGAGGGAGTTTCGTATTTTTTTCGGAAAAGAAAATTCTCGCCAGCCCCACTGAGCGACTTTTGGAGGGCTGGCGAGAATTTTCGTTTCCGCCAGCGCTTCAAACGACGCCCAATAGAGGGGGGGGGGGGGGGGGGGGTTATCTGATGTTTTCTTCCACAATTCTCTGTCAAGCAAGTACAACAACAACAAAGGGGTTTCACTTCTAAAATGCCACAGACAAATACGACCTTCGAAGTTTCGGGAGGACCACAAGCGGAGCAATCTTCACAACCTAAATGAATGTTAGCAGAGCACTTGTGTTCTTTATGCCAGCAAACATTTTTCTTCTCGCCAGCCCTCCGAAAGTCGCTCAGTGGAGGGGTGTAGGGTATCAGATTTTATGGGTCCAGTTTTCCTCCATAATTCTCTGACAAGCAAAAAAAGATATCAGTTCTAAAAGGGGGATACAATTTTTTTAAAGGCCTCCTAAATTCGCCACTGATCCATGCCCGGACTGTCACGTCAGTCATGCGGGGTGGGCCTTTTTACAAGTTTTTCTCGGAGGGTTAATAGAACGACATTGTTAGCCTCGTGGGCTTCTTAATTTTGGTGCTCGATCCGGGTTTTTTCACAATTTAGGCAAGAGCCCGTATATGCCAACTTGGGTTTCAAGAAGGGGGCCGCGGCCGATTCGCCCCCTCTTGATCCGCCCCTGCTATTCTGTCATGGATGTGAAGAATAGGATTGCATTATAATTATTATTGCAAGATTTGGGGAAAAAGCAGTAAGAGATCATTTTTTATTTTTTTTTTATTTTGTTCCAATTGCTATATTTTTACTGTTTGTTTTTGTTGGGTTTTTTTTTTTGTTGGTTTTTTTTGCTCAGTGATTTTGTTTTTTATCATGTAAATCACTTGTAATTGTTGTGATTTTTGTTGATTTTCTAATAAAAACACAAATAAAAAAATAAGAGATCATTATTTTTTCTCAATTCTATTGGAGTCATTTTTTACAGATCGGTTGTAAGAGAGAATAAGAGAGTATGAGAAAAATGAGAGAGGGGAGGAGAGAGAGACAAAGAGAGCTGGGGCAAAAGTAATGGGACATTCATACAAAGACAGAATAGGACTTGAAATAAATAAATTATATCATCAGCTGCTATTGTTGGTTACTAGTTAATTCAATCAAAAACACGGAGGCCATCCCCCTTTTCGTACAATCGGTAAGGGCCATATTGCGTTGGTGATGGCTTCGGAGCAAGCCCCTATACTGTTTTCTTCGCCTGTCTTCTCACATTTTTACAGCAGAATATTACAAATAACTTACCGTAAGTTGGTTATATTGGTGGCGTATCCAGGAATGCAGGGGGAGGGCGGGAGGCTCACGCCTGACGCACAAAAAAATCATGCATTCTATTTTGAATTTTAGGACAAGCAAGGAAAAAAAATTATCACAGTTTTCAGATTCTTTCTGTGCGGGGGGGGGGGGGGGGGTAACATTTCCTTTCATTTGATGTGTAACAAAGATATGTCAGATTTGGTTTTTGGCTGGCACATTCCTGGATATAAGTTGGATACGCCACTCTTAATTTAATCTTTATTGCTCGCACGCAATCTCATTTTATTAAAGCCTTTTCTGTCTTGACTTTTAAAGGAATAAGGCTAATAAAATTATATTACAGGTCTATAATCCCTATAATTTCCATAAATCATATCAAATGAAATATTCTGATTTAATAGAAAAATAAAGATAGCACATTATTTTATAAAATGACTTTTCTCGGCATTCCCGTCAGATATCGCAGTGTTTGCTCATATAGAGCTTAATATCAGGGAACATGTTTGGACCCCCCCCCCCATTATCACATAAATAGTAATTGAATTTCACAGCAAATATAAACATACAAACATCTAGTCCAAGGCCCCCTCCCAACTCTCCCTCTCCTCCCTGGTGCAGTTAGAGTTGATTCATATCTGTTTTGGGACATAAGTTTGTATTTGAGGGGACAAGATTATGCCCTTTAGTTGCGGTTTTACCAAAAGGCAAAAGCGCTGTCCAGAAAAAGAAGAAAAAAATAAAGAAAATTTAAAAAATACAAACATCCTGATTAAGACTATAACCTTTCCCTCTTGGCCGATCGACATGTACCACAATATATACGCGTGCTTTATTTCGGCACTGAGCACTCTTCGTATTTAAACTCTTTGGTAATAGGCTCTACAGAGACGGTCGCACCCCGGGGGACCACACAAGCGCCACCACAGGGTTTCCAAAGCACCCCCTAAACGCGTTTTATCCATTCGAGTGTTTTCCCGAGTTTTCTTGAAATTTTACCCCCTAAACAAGAGAATCGTCGCACAAAATTCAGACAAGTATGAGGGAAAAGTAACACTAAATCTGAAACATACACTTTTCCCCAGATTTTTGGGCTTTTTTGACATCCTAAACGCGTCAAGCGCGTGACGCGCCGTAACCGGCAAACTACCCTTTTCACGCTTTTTTTGTGGTCGTGCATGTGTACAGCAATATTAGTTGAGTGCCCGGGGGGGGGGGGGGGGTCGCACCCAATTAGTTGTTCCACAGACGTTATGTATGTTTAATATTCCTTCATTTGTTTTGACAAGCTAATGCAACTTGGCAAGTCGGCATCTCGTCTTCTTGTCCCATAAAAGTCGACTTGCCAAGTTGCATTAACGCGTCATCTCGTCTTCTTGTCCTAAACAAGTCGACTTGCCGAGTTCCAATAACTCGTCAACTCGTCTTCTTGTCCCAAACAAGTCGACTTGCCGAGTTCCAACAACTCGTCATCTTGTCTTCTCGTCTTATACCAGTCGACTTGCCGAGTTCCAACTATTCGTCTTCTTGTCATTTTATCTTGTCTTCTCGTCTTCTTATCTCGTCATCTGGTTGGCACTTATAAGCTTCCGTACGAAGCAGTCCTCCGCCGACAGGCGAATTTTCGAACTTTCAGCTTACTGCAAATAAACAACAACACAAAAGCTTAATCCTAAGCTATATTATATAGATCGCCATGGAAATGTAAGTGATAAAAGGTATAAATATAAATATGAAAGTGCAGTTTTGAGCTCACAACGTATCATTTACATTGAAGGTAGCTGGAAAGTTGTCTACGAAAGGCTGACCTTGAATTTTTATATTTTTTATTTCGTCTGGGAGACCATTCCACTGTTTTGTTCCAATAAATGAAATGCAAAACTGTCATTGCCTTGTCTTACATTTTGGTAAATAGAGTAGGCCCTAAGCCACTTTCTTTCCCCCTTGTTGCATATCTGAGATGTATGATTTGACAATAATCAACTAAAAAGTGTAGTAATATACCTTTCACCAGATCATATTTAACGTCACAATCGATTCACCAAATTGCCACTTTGAGATTCGCATATATGTAGTGATCTCATTTTTCAAACATTCATATAACTTTTTTATTCTTTGTCTGATTCTTTCAAACTTTCACTATCCTGTTTCTCTGATTTTTCTGCTTTCACACAAATCAGCTTTTAAAAAGGTAGCATCGCCCTTTAAGGATTTAGTGAGATGAATTACGTTTCAAAAATCTTTTCTTTGGACCTGTTTGACAAAATAACCTACATTCCAGATAAAGATTAAAAAAGGAACATTGCTCATGCGTAAATAAGTAACAAAGAAGCTAGCAATTATGAGGAAATAAAAACACTTTTAGGATCACAAGCAAGCAAGCAATGATGGAGTATTAAGGAGTTTAGTGAGATAAATCGAGTTTCAGCCTTAGCAAATATCGTTATATTTTCTTTGGACACGTTTGGCTTTTTTTTTCCACTGTACAATCCAGACATAGAAAGGAACATCGCTCATGTATACACAAGTAATCAACAAGATAGCGAATAATACCATTGAGACCAAGACCTTTAGACCACTATTGAAATCACAATAACCTTATTCTTAAAAATCTTTTCCAAAGTAGATCAAATTCTTCCATAGTAGAATTTAGGAGTTTAGTGAACTTTATAAGCTTCCAACTTAGTTATGATATATCATCTTTGTTTTGCATAAAGTTTGAAATATATTTTAAGCTTAAATTCCAGACCTAGATTTAATGAACGCCATCATTGAGTGTCCATAATGGGAGTACGGGCAATGATAAGGGAAGGGGGCGCGATGACGTCTCATGGCCGAATATCCACTATCCAGTTTCTAAATCTTCGGGGTGGGGGGCTCGACTGCAGGTTGAATTGCCAGTCGGAATCTCCTCGTAGCTATTGGGAACAGAGAGTTTGCCACCGATCGAGTTGCAAAAATGGCTGTATCGCAGAAGAGACCAGTACTATGATAAGAATAGCTATCATTTCTCGATCCTGAGACTAACAAAAAGAGAGCAGAATTCGGGAGCTATGTTAATCTGACCGTTGATGGACGATAATTATTTACAAATGATATGATTGAATCATTGATTCAATAGTCTGGTTGTCATCGTCATCTGTTTCGATCTGCGGACTTTAAGATGGGTCCCTTTTTTTCTTCCAGTGATATTTCTTTTTAAACGTACCAAAAATGTAAACAGTGTTTGTCACTTGTCACTATTTGGTCGATTTGCATATATGACTCGCTCCTCATGATAATGAGTTTTAATTTGATACATGATAACTTATACATTGTTCATAAATCGGCTCCGCGGATTAGTAATGTTATCATCACTAGAAACGCATGAAAATACTAAGACGAAGATTATGCACCTGTACTAGGCGTTTAAAAAAAAAGAAACCCATCTTTGAAAATTTCCTGTAAATAGACTATATATATTTACCGGAGTTGAATTTCACATCATATGAAAGAGTAATTCATTTGCTTTCCAATGGTAACTTGGTTAAGATTTCCACGGTCACGCATCAGCGAACACCGTTGTTTTGAAATTTAAATGCGAAATTTTCTTGTTGGTTCACTTTCGTTTAAAACAAAATAGGCATGGTTTGGGTTAAATGTCTTTGTTAACTAGTTTGGTTGCACTTCATATCCACTCGTTAATAATTAAGCTAACATCATACTGATTGACTTTACGCCTTACCAAAGAGTCTTATGAACTTCACAATGCATGGACCGAGTTGTTAGTCATAAATTTTGACCAAGCAGAAGTGAGATCTTCGGAGAGCACATGCAGAGAACATGTTTTTTGTCATGAATGCTGCAGGCATCTTCTGCCCATTTTCAACAAAATGTCATCTGTCATGCATTAGTTTTTTTATTTTCCTTCTATATGGTCTTTGTCAAGTTTGATTTGCATTGCTTTGTGACCTTACAATGCTTCTGGTTCGCACTGGTTCTTTAGCATGCAACCTTGATAGAATTCACCCAGACTGTCTTCTTTGCAAAATGTTTCATATCTGCAAAGGGTTACAAAGCAAAAATCCTGAAGCATGGGTGTATAACATCTCATTAACACAGATTTGAAGAAGAAAATCATCCGCAGTGAGAAATGGAGCTTTCAAGCAATTTCACAAAAGGCATCTCTATAACATCATGCCTATTGTGTTTTACAAGAAAGTGAACCAACTATATTTTTGCACAAGACAATGGTGTTCAGTGATGCGAAACCCTTGAGACGTAAACGAGATACCATTGGACAGAATATCAAATACCCCTTCATAAGTTATGGATTTTATTGTTAGTATACTTATTGTTCATTTTCAGGAATTTTTCAAATTTGGGTTTCCTTTTTTTTTTTTTGAAACGCCCAGGAATTATAAATCCTCGGAAATACGAATACCTTCAAAGTTTCGAGAGGACCACAAGCGGAGCAATTTTCACAACCCAAATGAATGTGAGCAGAGCACTTGCGTTCCACTCAACTATATCGTTGCATGTACACAAGGGCGACTACAGGTTCCAAACACCCCCTAAACGCGTTTTATCCATTCGAGTGTTTTCCCGTGTTTCTTGAAATTTTACCCCCTAAACAAGAGACTGTCGCACAAAATGCAGATAGGTATGATGGAAAATTTACCCTAAACGTGTATGACAAACTGAAACATACCCTTTTCCCCAGATTTTTGGCCTTTTTTGACATCCTAAGCGCGTCAAGCGCGTGACGCGCCGTAACCGGCAAAAACTACCATTTCCACGCTTTTTTTGTGGTCGCGCATATGTACAGCAATATTAGTTGAGTGCCCCCCCCCCCCCCCCCCCGGGCGGTCGCACCCAATTAGTTGTTCCACAGACGTTATGTATGTTTAATATTTCTTCATTTGTTTTTGAAAATTGCCAAACCAGTCCTCCGCCGACAGGAGAATTTTCGAACTTTCAGCTTACTGCAAATAAACAACAACAAAAAAGCTTAATCCTAAGCTATATTTTATAGCTCGCCATGCAAATGTAAGTGATAAAAGGTATAAATATAAATATGAAAGTGCCAGTTTTGAGCTCACAACATATCATTTACATTGAAGGTAGCTGGAAAGTTGTCTACGAAAGGCTGACCTTGAATTTTTATATTTTTTATTTCGTCTGGGAGACCATTCCACTGTTTTGTTCCAATAAATGAAATGCAAAACTGTCATTGCCTTGTCTTACATTTTGGTAAACAGAGTAGGCCCTAAGCCACTTTCTTTCCCCAATGTTGCATATCTGAGATGTATGATTTGACAATAATCTACTAAAAAGTATGGTAATATACCTTTCACCAGATCATACATAAATGTTGATACACGAAGTTGATGGAGCTTCAAAATATTTAATATTCCTAGGCTTTGGAAAAGAAGTTTGGAGTGTGTTCTAAGTGCGCTAAAAGTAATTGCTCTCGTTGCAATTTTGTGACAAAGATATAAATACAATTTAAATTGCTTGTGTAAGTACTCCGCCATACCTCTTCCATAAGAGATGTGAGTCTTACATAATGAAACAAGGTAGCGTTGGGAAATGAACGGTGTTTAACTTGGGAAATAGTTATAACTCTATCCTCGAACTTAAGAATCCTATGAAGGGATGGGAGATAAAGAGAACTCAGGAGACACAAGAAAGACGAACTGATCACGACAATGTCTGATAGTGCTCTGGTTTTATTATATTCAACTTGCATAATTTACATAATGTATATTTAAATCTTCAAAATAGAACAACAAAAGGAGATAGAAACAAAATAGAGAGCAAAGTAAAATGACAAAACATAAGCCTATCCGATATGCTTCGGGCTTTCTGGCAAGTAATTAAAGGGAAATCCAACCTTGATTGTTTTTTTCTATTGATATTCTATGAAGCGTAACTTCCTGATTAATTTGATACCAAATTTACCAAAATTGTACAGCTATGAAGAAAGTTATAGAATGTTTTAGATCTCACCAAACACTTCTTTCACCCGTCGTCTGCTGCACATGGGGCCGCCATTTTACACGAATGACGTATCTGTGGACAACTGGCTAGTCTAGATTGTGTCCCTTTTTATATTCTTTTATTTGGTTTATTCCCCTACCCTGCTCTTTCTCTACATGCATATCCCACACAGGGCGCAACTCTCCAGTAATCGCGCAATCCCCAAAATTGGGTGGAATTGTAAAGGACTCTTATTGTTCGGATCGCGCGATACGGAGACATTATGTTTCTCTGAATACTTGTTCTTTAAATATTGCTCTGAATATTTAATTACATTGTTCACTTCTTGAAAGAGCGAGGCCACAAACCAGTAATTAATTCAGAGCACAATTGCCATTGTGTGTTGAAGTTGAAATTCCAGAACACCTTTTTAACCCAGAGTCATGAATCATTAATGACACTGGACCGCAAAAGGTTGGGAGAAACGACAGCTGCAAAACACAATGGCAATTGTTGTGTTCTGAATTAATTACTTATACACACAGAGTCGTGCTCTGTGTGGGAAATGCGTGTAGAGAAAGAGCAGCATAGGGGAATAAACCAAAATTAAAAAAAAAAAAAAAAAAGATAGAATCTAGGCTAGGAATTATCCACAGATACGTCATTCGTGGACTAAGTCCACTGCAAACATAGAAAATGGCGGCCCCATGCATGTGCAGCAGACGACGTGTTTGGGGGATCATCACTCTTTAACCTTCTTTATAGCTGTCAAATTCTGCTAAATTTGGTATCAAATTAACCAGCAAGTTACGCTTCATATAACATCAATAGAAAAAAATAAGGTTGGATTTCCCTTTAATCGCGTTGTGGAGACCGGCGCACCATCGCCGATTGTCCGTCTCCATAACGCGATTAGTTTACGTAATGCGATTAGTATACTTGCCAGAAAGCCCGACGCATATCGGATAAACTAGGCTTACACAAGTATGTATATTCTTCGGAATTAATGTCTTAAAGGGATACGCCACCAGGCAACCGTGGGGAAAGTCAGGATTGCGTAAGCCCCATTCACTCGTACACAAAGTTTGTGCGTCGAACGCGTCCGTTGGACTAAGTGGGATTACATTTCGACTGCACAAAGCCGACCGAATCTCTCACGAGAGCTGGTTGAGTATCCCTTTAACTTTATCAGAATACCTTACTTTCTTGCGTATGCAAGAAGGTATATAGGAACTTTGTGTCGCTACTTTGAATACTAGGGCAGCGATCTAGGAATAAGAACCAAAGACTACTTGATCTCACTATCCCTTGAGCAGTCACCTCTTGGCTTCCACTTACGCGGCGATGGACTAATCTCTAAATTTGAAAGACTTAAAATTTAAATCTTAATTGAGACTTACAATAATCTAAGTCTTTAAGACTTATTTTCCACGTTCTTTGATTAAATTTTTCTCTCGAGACCGCGAACAAAATCTCCTGTTTCAATCTTTTAAGGAGATTTAAGCTTTAAGCCAATCAGATTTACGATGATGCAACACGTGATCGAACATTCAAGCCAAGCGCGCGATCGACGACATTTTTTCTTTTTGCGGTTGTGTGAATCTTGCACATGACTGCAACACAAAAGTGAAAGCCAGATTACTGTTTTTCAGATAAGTCGGATCGACATTGCCGTGTATACACTTTTCGTTGGGATCAACCATACACCTTAAAGGGAAATTAACCTCAGCGTATGAATTAGCTTATTTTGAATGGTGTAGTATATGCCTCTTATTTGATACATGCAATTTCATGTAAAAACACAGGATATAGATATAAATCACTATTTTCCAGCCAAGTTATCGTCTGCTAGCAATAATAAGGGGGCTGCCATTACTTTATGTGTACACGAACATATTTTTCATCCCAAGTAAAATTTCCTTCATCGTTAACTTGTAATTGATTTTTAGAGGACAAATATATATTAGATAAAGTCACATATTCTGAAATGTAAGTTTAGTTTTATATATTTTTTAAAAGGTCTTAATTTGTTCATAAAAAATATACTTCATAAAAAAATATACGTCAAGGACGGAGAATTGACGTCAAGGACGGAGACAATCGTAACAATACCAAAACAAAGCGAGGAATCTGCTTTACAGGATGGCTATTAGAACTCATGGGTCGTCAATTATCTAGGCCCATGGCCAATAACAATCGTAATACAATCAGAACAAAGCGACGTATCTGTTGTAAAGGTAGGCTATTATCAATGCACATGGTACCTAATGATCCGTGTCATGCACAAAATGGCAGCCTCCATGGAAAGACGTAGCAGACAATAGGTGCATCTAGAATATCACGTGGGGTTAATTGTCCTTTAATAAGGCCGGTCTCTATTTCTGCATTTGACACTTGCAATTATTATCATATTATGTTTGAATGTCATTTAATGTGTTTGTTATGGAGCTGCACTCAAATAAATCAATGTTTGCCGGAATAAATTGCACATTTTGAGTCTATGTTGTTGTTTTTCTCCAGTCCCACTTCCTCTGAAAATTTAAATCTCCAAAAGATTTATCGTTAATAAACCTTAAAAAGATTTAAAGGTAAAACTGAAAAGATTTAAATTTTAAATCTAAAAGACTTATGTTTTAAGTCTTTTGCGGTTTTAAAATTTTAAGTCTTAATAAAGACTTATTTTAAATCCCAAAGGTTTCGTCACTAATATCAGTCTCTGTTAGATTTAAAAGTCTTTAAGATTTAAATATAAGACTTTCAAATTTTATATTATAGGTTGATCATGTTCTTGGTGGGGTTCTTGTGGAGGACAAGCTTCATGAACTATTTCCTGAGGTATAAATCGTTTTCAGATGGGTTTTCTGTCCGGATGATGGAGTGGAATCCTTGAGCACATTGTTTTGTGTAGCAATCAGTTAGAGATTCTTTTACCATGTTAATGACTTCATTTGTCCACAAGTAGAAACAAATGAAGTCATTAACATGGTAAAAGAGGCGATTACGGAATTTGCCACCCCCCCCCCCCTTTCCCCCGCAGTTTTTTCATTCCCCTCTCTCGTTTATTTATTTATTTATTTATTTATTTCTGATATTTATACAAGGTGGCTCATATCACCAATTTGGTGGTCTTCCATGAGGCCCTGTTTGGTAACAATAAAACAAATAACATCAACAATAATCAATATATATAAATACACAAGCATAAACACGTATAATACACATATCTCGTTGCCATTGAATGTTTGATCGCAAATGCGTCCAGCAGAAGTTTAATGAAGAAAAAAGTATAGGAAATTGCTAATGAAATATCTTTTTTAAAAAGAAGTTTTCAGAAGAAAAATAACCCCTCATTCATTTTTATTAGCATCGGCAAAAAGCACCACAGTCTTTCCCAATGGGCAATACCCTCCATGCCAACTTTACCCGGATACCTATTATCAGATTATCACATTTAGGAAAAAGAGAGAAAAAAAGAAGGAAAATTAACAAAGGTTAAATGACTGACTTCGCGTCGCCGTCCCCAAAATAAAAACAAAATGCAAGAAGACGGGAGCATCTTGTGTCTGCCCTGTTTGTTCTACCGTCCCCTTTCAAAAGCACCCTGTCTGAGAAGAGAATTAAGGAGTTACATGGGATAAATTAAGTTAATAAAAAGATTAGGGGGATGCGTTTGAAAGAATATCCTACATTCCAGACATAAATTTAAAAAAGTAACATTGCTCATGCGTAAATAAGTAACAAAGAAGCATGCAATGATGGAGTATTAAGGAGATTAGTGAGATAAATCGAGTTTCAGCCTTAGCAAAGATCTTTTCTTTGGACACGTTTGGCTTGTTTTCTATTGTATAATCCAGACAGGATTAGGAAAGGAACATCGCTCATGCTTACACAAGTAATCAAAAAGATAGCGAATAATACCATTAAAACCACTCTTGAAATCATAAAAACCTTATTCTTGGATATCTTTTCCAAAGTAGATCAAATTCTCCCATTGTCTCGGAGAAGATTTTAGGAGGTTATTGAGATATATAACCTTCCAACTTAGTTGTTGTATATCATCTTTGTTTTGCATACGTTAGATATATCTTCTAAGCTGAAATTCCAGACGCCGATTACGGAATCCCCCCCCCCCCCCCTCCCTTCCCCCTCTTACCCCGCCTTGTCACTGATTTTGTTTTTCTTTTTTCATTGCCCTCTTTCGTTGCCATTGAATCTGGCAGCAGAGATTTTATGAAAAATTAAGGAGTAAAGTCAATCAGTATGAGGTTTGCTTAGTAATGGCCATTATAGCGTAGGATGGACCTTGGTATGGATGTACCCCTACGCTCGATGGAAAGAGAGGGGCTATATGTGAGATTGTTACTTTGCTTCGACGGGAGCCCGGATAGCTCAGTTGGTAGAGCACTGGTCATGTAATCCAGGGTCCCGGGTTCGAATCCGGTCGGGGCATTGTAATTTTCTCACATTTTCTTTATGACATATTCAATTTACTTCAATCCTATCAATTATGATATTTAATTAGAAATAAAATATCATAAAAGCAAGGTACAATTGCTGGAATTTGTTATTCATTCAATGAAATACAAAGACAAATCATTCACATTAGAAGATCTTTGAAGGTAGAGGTTTGCATGGTGGTACTGATAACGTGGAGAAGGTTTACGGTTCACCATGTGGTTAGTCCTGAAAAGGACTATTGAGTAAGAAGAAAGTGGAGAAAAGTTGAGAGGAGAAGAAAAGGAAAGGCGAGAAAGGCTTTTCTTCTCCTCTCAACTTTTCTCCACTTTCTGCTTACTCAATAGTCCTTTTCAGGACTAACCACATGGTGAACCGTAAACCTTCTCCACGTCATTTACATTAGTTTAAATGCATAATTATTATAGTACATTTATTAAAGAATCTTGGTCTAATATTTTTTTCCAGGGCTGCATGTCTCTAAGCGCTTTAAAGAAAAGAAGAAAGAAAGAGAGAGAGAGAGAGAGAGGGAGAGAGAGAAAGGCAAAATGGTTTATCAGAAGCATAATCAAAGTTTGCTTCTTTTATATATTTTGGAAGTTTATTCCAGAATTCTGGTCTCGCGTGCTGGAAAGATCTCTGACCATATCCATCTGTGGAATATTTACTTGAAACTAAGAGATCTTCAGCCGCGGATGAATGAGATATTGCAGGAATGCCAAACACGACTTTTCACAACGGTATTTTGCAGATGTGAAAAACAAATCATATATTCGAACGGGTATCAAGTTACAAACTTGTATTCATTTAATATTGTTGTTTCATTATTTTGTTTTGTAGACTTGCTATGTTATTCTATGCAGCATTTACTTTTCATAGTAATAATCTATAGTAATAATATTGGCACTAGAATATGAATTCTTGGATTTTTGTATTTGCATGCAACCTGAAAAAAAATTAATTCCCTAAAATTCCAACAAACCAGATCCTGGAAATTTGCTGGGACCTCTCGTTCTGCGAAGGATATAAATGAGAGCCAATTCTCTCTTTTAGTTATAGGCTACACAGAACAGAATTCCATTTCTACTCTCCTCTTTCCTCCCCCCCCCCCCTTCGCTTTGTTGATATAATGTATTATCTGGGTTTTTTCCCCCTCACTGTCTTTTCACTTACAATGCATGTATATCACATAAATAAGCTTCAGTTTTTAGACTTTTATTATAAAATGTTGTGTTACATACTTAAAGAATGCACTGTACTAAAATAAATTCTGTTTCTAATTAGCAGTGGGTGAATGAACTATTTCGAGGGAACTACAACGGAGAGCTTAGGGAAAATCACTATCGCTACACAAGGAGAAAGCTACGCTTGTGAGTTATAGGCTCCAGAGAGTAGTCTTTTAAAAAATAGTGGGAACGACCAATGCATGATATAGCAATATGAGTATATAAATAAAATTATTGAGTCGCAGTAATCAAAATCGCATTCAAAGAAATAGTATTGGATGGTTTTGTCACTTTCATTACAGCAATGATATTACAATTCACGTTTTTAGGGTAAATAAGCATTTCCTGTACGCCGTGGCAATTTCTGAAGCATATACCGAAGTGCTCAAATGATTTATAGCATTATTTTCATTTTTTTTACCGATTTTACATAAGAAAAGACATATAAAACAATAGCCATGTACGCACCAATGTAACGGAATTATGATGTCAGCATTTCGGCTTGAATAAATAGAACATTTTATCAATAAGCAGGGGGAAATGCCATCTCCCAGAACCAGCGACGGGCCACCACACCCGCCCGCAACGAGCTATACTGCACCCCATAAATCAGAACAATGGCTAGCCGTCCGTCCCCTGCCACTCGGAGAAAAGACATACAATCATAATAAACTGTTTAGGTGTGGTATGAAAATGGAAAATAGACTATTTTAAAGATTCTTTTGACAGCACTACATGTCGGCTTCTGCCTGTATGGCATAACCATTCAGGAGAAGAAGTTTTAATTTCCGTTTAAATATAAACAATGAGGTGGAATCAGTCATTTCAGTTGGGAGTTCATTCCAATACTTTGGACCTGAAAATGTAACGGTTTTCTTTGCAAATATTGTTCGAGTTCGTGGCAAAGTTACTAGACGTGTGGGGGTATGAGTGGATAGCGTTGTTTTTTACAAACATTGCAGAAACCATCGCAGGTAATTCATTTATATGTATATATAACTGATACATGAATATGCCTAAGTAAGGTGTGTACACATAAATATCTGAGATTTGTAAGAGCTTATTCTTTAAAAAAAAATAGGCTAGTATGAGAGAGAAATCCAGCGTCATTAATATTTCTTATGGCCCGTTTTTGAATGGTGAGTATCTTGTCAAGTTGAATTTTGGTCCCATTCCCCCAAGCAAGAATTCCGTAACTGAGATATGGTAAAATTAGAGTGGTATACAAGGATAACAAAATTTTGGGAGGGAACTCGTGTTTTAAATTATTGATGTGTACCTTCCATGATAAGTCACTGTCAATATGGGACTACACACAATATGGGACTACACACAAATGTTCGGCGGGAACATTTCAGCTGTTTCTTGTCATATTTTGAATGTGAGGGCGATTTCTAGGTATGCACATTGATAGTTCTATGTCTTGGAAAAAATATATTCTTGAAACAGAAAGCGAAGTCTCTAAAAACATTGGCATTATTTCTAGACTGCAGCACATTTTACGAAACAACATCCTCCGTATGCTCTACTATTCTCTTATCCTACCATATCTCTCACCGTGCAACCTAGCCTGGGGGAACTCTATCTAATTAATCACTCTACAAAAGATAATTAATTCGTATAACTACAGGGACTGCTCCCCGCGTTGTCACGTCGACCAATTGTTCAAACATTTTAACATACTGAAATTTACCGACATAGATAAACATCAACAAAGCATATTTACATGGTTTATGTACAGATTTACAAACAATTTATTTCCAGACGAATTTTGTAACCTCTTTCAATTAAATTCTACTATAAATACGAAACTAGACACGCAAATCACATCCATCTACCCAAGCACAGAACCTTATTATTCCAACATAACATCCTGTACTCGGGACCTAAGTTGTGGAACGTTATCCAAGATATAATAAAATACTCCGCATCTCTTGCCAGCTTCTCAAGCAGGATGAAAAAACATTTCACTTCATCTTAGAAATAATATGGTTAAGACACTTCCCCACCCTCCATTGGGTCTATTCTCTCGATCCCTTTCTTCTCTCTGCTTCTTCGTGAATATTTCTCTTTTCCTTACTCCTTTTATGTTGCACCTCCATCCCCATTTTTCCACTTTTGTTTCTTTCCCTTTTTTCTTTTTTTCCCCTCTCCAGTCAAGCTCAGCGGTCTAGGAATGTTATTGTTTTCTCTTTTTGTATGTAGTTATTTCCTTTTTATATATTTATTATGTACTATTATGTATTATGCACCCTCGCCCCAAGCGTTTGCTTTTAGAGGTGTGTCCTCCAACTATGTATATACCACATGAATGTATATTTTGTCATATTTTTGTTTAAAAATACAAGTATACACTATTTTGCTCATTTATTACTTTGTACAGTTATATTGAAAAGTTGGAATTAAATGTCTTTAAATTAAAATTGAATTGAATTGAATTGAATTAAAGAGCAATCCTTTTCAGGGGACATTTCTAATATGATGATCTTCCAAACTAACATAAAAAGAATGAGAAAGCTCACAAATTATATTTTTACCTTTCCCCGAACTCAAGCTTCCCGTTAAATGACTGACTTTGCGTCGTCTTCCCCTGCAGAAATCAAAATGTTTGCAAGCAAAGACGGGAGCTTGTGTCGGAGGACCGTCATGATCGATTAATTCCCCGTTCTGTTTGTTCTACCGTCCCTTGTCTGGGAAGAGAATTAAAGGGCAATCCGACCTTCCTAATAATTTGATCTGATTTGAAAAATCAGAGAATCAGAGTTGTGAAAGTTTGAACAAAATCGGACAATTAATAAGAACATTGTGATTTGTTGAAGTTGTAATTACTACACATATGTGAATTTCAAATTGGCAGAATCGGTACGGTCACTCACTGTGGTAAAGCGGCAGTCAACTTCTCTCGCATTCGCTCCGAACACACACAATGAATAAACTGTCTTTTTTTTAAATGTATAACTCTGTAGGAACTTTTTATTTTTGGAGGACCTATAACAACGTGCTGTCTACAATATATTTTGAGTACTGCTCCGCGGGAAAAAGCGCTCAGGAGAAAACAGGAATTTAATGACATTTCGGTGTAAGACAATAATGGGAGAGTTGACGGTGAATACCTCACAATCGATTCACTAAATTGCCAATTGGATATTTGCATATGTAGTGATCTAATGTTTCAAACATTCATAACTTTTTTATTTTCACTATCCTGTTTCTCTTATTTTTCTGCTTTCACAGAAAATCAGCTTTTTACAAAGGTTGGATTGCCATTTAGAGGGAAATCTAACCTTATAATGGTAAGTTGCTCTGAAAGAAAGAGGAAAAATCAGAGAAGCAGATTCAAGTTTGAACAAATCGGACAAGCAATAAGAAATTTATGATTTTTTTAAAAGTTGTAATCACTATACATATGGGAATTTCAAATTGGCCGAATTGGTAATGCCCCTGTGATGTAGTTGTGGACAACTCCCCCATTTGCTTCAACACACAAAATGACTAAAATGTCATTTTGTTCAAAATGGTCCTTTTCCCTTGGAAAATGTCCAAAAGTGAGATTATTGTGATCCTGAAAAGGCTAAAAGCGTTTTTACTTTCCTATCGCTAGCTTCTTCTTCTTCTTCTTTTTGATTACTTATAAACGCAATGTTCTTTTTAAAGTTTATGTCTGGAATTTAGGGTATTTAGTCAAACAAGTCCTATGAGAAGATTTTAAAACTTTTTAATTCATCTCACTAAATATTTTAAAGGGCAAGCCAACCTTGGTTATCAGTTAATTTGTGTGAAAACAGAAAAATATGAAAAACAGGATGGTGAAAATTTGAAAGAAATCGGACAAGGAATGAGAAAGTTATGTATGTTTAATGAGATCAATACATCTATGCGAATCTCAAATTGGCAATTCGGTGAGTCGATTGTGACATACTTGTGGACAACTCTCCCGTTTGTCGTACACAGATTTATCATTAATTTGCGGTTATCCGAAGCGCCTTAACCCTTGGGGCAGTACTCAAAATATATTGGAGCTATTGCTATAGGTCCTCATGAAAGAAAGAGAGCCTATAATTAAGGAGTTTAATGGGATAAATTGAGCTTCAGGCTTAGCCAAAATCTTTATCTTTTCTTTGTACACGTTTGGCTTCTTTTGTACTCTACAATCCAGACATGGAAAGGAACATCGCTCATGCATAGACCAGTAATCAACAAGATAGCGAATTTTAGCGGAAATACCATTGAGACTACTATTGAAATCACAATAACCGTATTCTTAAAAATCTTTTCCAAAGTAGATCACATTTTTCCATAGTCTGGAAGAAGATTTTAGGACTTTAGTGATAAGCTTTCGACTTAGATATGATATATCATTTTAATTTGTTTTGCAAACGTTTGAAATATTTTTAAAGATTATATTCCAGACACGGGTCTGGAAGGGGGTTATCTATTCATCACCCCCCCCCCCCCCCTTCTCGGCAACAAGTAAAACATTAAAGATGTAGGAACAGTTTACCAGAAGGTTATATCGCAGAACAGACAAGTACTATGATAAGAAGAGCTAACATCTCTAGATCCTGTGACTAACAAAAAGAGAGTAAAAGTCGGGATATAAGTTTTCTCGACCAGTGTTGGACGTAAACTATTTACGAATGGTCTATTAGTAATTGAATCATTGATTCAATAATTTGGTTTTCATTTGCGTCTGTTTTCGCATATAATTTGTAGTGATCTCATTTTTCACATATTCATAACTACCGTATTCTTTGTCTGATTTCTTTCACACTGTCACTATCCTGCTTCTCTTATTTTTCTGCTTTCACACAAATCAGCTTTTTACAATGGTTGGATTACACTTTAAAGGATTTAGTGAGATAAATCAAGTTTTAAAAATCTTTTCTTTGGACCTGTTTGACAAAATACCCTATATACCAGACATAAATTAATAAAAGATCATTGCTCATGCGTTAATAATTTATTTTAAAAAGAAGAAGAAGCTAGCAATAGGAAAGAAAAAAAACACTTTCAGGATCACAATAAACTCACTTTTGGACATTTTCCCCAAATATCGTTGTTTGGGTGGAGAATTATGGAGTTTAAGGGATAATTTTGACCTTCAGGCTTAGCCAAAATCTTTATCGTGTCGAAGCGAAGCCAAAAAATCGGCCCTTTTAATGAAGATCTAGACCTATATCCGGTAGGTCATTTCATATTGTCCCCTTTTTTCTATTTTCCCCTCCCCTTTTTTTTGTTGACATGGAACTCAAGCCCCCCCCCCCCCCCCCCAGTACGCCACTGGGACTGTAAGATTGGCCCCTTTTGTCTTCCATTTTTTTTTTTAAATAAAAACGTGCCCAAAATGTAAACAGTGTTCGCAAAAATCCACCTTTTCAACCAGTTCTTCCCTCTCTCGAGTCCCTTTATAGAAGAGTTACACACTATGAACATGGCAAACAAAGAAGCGGACAAAATATACAGCTCCTCATTGTACCTCCCACAATTGCTCTGGTAGACAAAAGAACATCCCTTCATTTCTATTATGTAAAAGTATGTAGAACAGGTGTCACATGCATATTCACCTGTTCTACTTATTTTACATAATAGCAATGAAGGGATGTTCTTTTGTCTGCCAGAGCAATTGTGGAGGGTACAATGAGGAGCTGTATATTTTGTCCGCTCTCTTTGTCATCGTGTTCATAGTGACAACAACCCTTGGTTTTAAATATTACGCAACATTTCTATTCACTTCCGATGAGCACCTTAGCCTTCTAACTAGAAAGAATTCGAACGCCATTTTGTTTCTAAAAAAATAGGACGTCCATGTCGTAATTCTGCCCATAAAAGGACTCTTTTTCCCTCCTCCCCTGCTGGCCCTCATTGGTTAACTTATGGTTGGATGAACAGCAGATCTTTCCTCCCACTTTGCTTGGTTCTTATTCCTAGATCGCCGCCATCCTATATAAAGAGTGGACCGGACCAATAAGCAGCATAACACTCCTTCTTTTTGCGGACTGAAGACTTCTCTAATACTTCTACATAAAAGAATAGAACATCACGTCAAGATGAAAGTAGCCATCGTTCTCTTGGTAATTGTCAGTTTCGTCATGGTTTCCGCTCAACCGACTTACCGCGGTATGTATTTCACTCAATTTTCGCGTTGATATGGGAAGTGTAAAATGGGTATAATTTTTCTCCTAGTCAGAAAAAAAATAATGTGTAATAATTGGAAGGGTAGAATATACAGTAACGGATACCACTAGAGTTACAAAGTTTGGCCCCTGAATCCCGAATACAAACCCTTGATCAAGAATTATTTACATACAAGCCTGAAAATAGTGCAATCGCGCCTCAAAAAATGCAAGTAAGGTTATAGGGGTTCCTGTTAAGCATCTTGAGGAGATTGCAGAAAGGGCTATTTTAGCCAAACTCGAAGTAATTATTAAAGATCCATCTCATCCTCTTCACACTGAAATCACGTTAAACAGGTCTGGAAGAATCAGATTGCCCCGTATGAGGACAAATATATTCAAACAATCTTTCCTACCAAGTGCAATGATACTAGGTGTTAACAAAACACATTTCGCACTTTTTATCCTTAATAGTTCAAAAAAATATATATTAGATAACACTGACATTGATATGAGCAATAGCTGAATAGTGCACAATTTTGTTGGAGGTAATTTAAAAATGAAAGCATAAATCAGTTTCATTAAATTCAAGATTAATTTTTAAGTTAGGGTTCAGATTTTGCTTTTTTTTCTACCCTCTGTATAACTTTGCACAGGGGGTCAATTGGTGTGTACGGGAGTGTGTGGTTACAATGACCCTGAACAATGGACACGAATACCACCTTTTCAGAGCTCTCACTATGAACACGATGACAAAGAGAGCGGACAATTTATGCAGCTCCTCATTGTACCCTCCACAATAGCTCTAGTAGACAAAAGGACATCCCTACACTGCTATTATGTGACACATGTTCTACATATTTTTACAGGATAGCAATGAATGGATGTTCTTTTGTTAACCAGTGCAATTGTGAAGGGAACAATGAGGAGCTGCATAAATTGTCCGCTTCTTTGTTCGTCATGTTCATAGTGTCTGCTGACCAGGCTTCTGGGGGTCGTTTCATCAAACCGTCATAACGACAAGATCAGCGACATCTCGACACTGTCGCTCAACTTGTCCGCTAAGTGTTTCACAAAGCTGTCTTTGCCAAGACCAGCGACAACTTCGCCGACAAGTGACTTGTCGGTACTCCAGACCTGTCATATCTTTATAGAACGCCATCACAAGCCAGCTTTTAGTCAGTCTATGGGCTGCGAAAAAATAACAAATTTAAATTAACAGAGCATTTATTTCCTGATCTCCAAGCACTATCCTTTATCATTCCTTTACCAGATAGTATTACTAATGTCCGTATTATAATATTGTACAGACGAACAATATGTTCTTATGGCTTCTTGACCCCCCAACAAGTAAATGAGATTAATATTAAAAATACCCACATCCGTCTACCATAGAATCGGCATCGAAAACGGAACAGTCTGTATATACAGACCCATGTGAACGACTACAATTTATCATGTATGTATTTTCGCTTTTTTCCCCGTTTTCACGCAATGCTTTCATATAAATGTTATATGTATCTTTTAATGAATAAATATTAAAAATTGGGCCATAAGATATCTTAATTTAATCATTTTCTCTAAAATGAACACGATTGGGTCTTTCCGTAATTAGTCAATTACGGTATCCTCTTACCTACAAATCTAGATTCGTACATCGCAAAAGCCTCCTCGAGTTTTTCAGGTCCATGACATTTCCGCAGATCGCCGACAACAGTTATGACTGTCATCAGGCCCGTTACTTGGATTTTTGCGGGGGGGGGGGGGGGGGGGGGTTCAACATTGGAAAAAGTGGACCTTTCTGAGGGAACGAAGCGACCGAGTAGGGGTGTCGGGTCAGGGGGTGTGCCCCTACAAGGATATGGGCATGAGCGTAGTCAGAATTTGACAGGGGTGGGTCAAATTTGAAGCCCGAACATGTACTACCACTGTGTTGGATTCCAAATACTGCGAGCAAAGCAAGCGAGAGAAAAATAAAAATGTACTTTTAAATGGCAAAATTTTATTTCATTAGTCACCAATAGATGAAATATAAAGCTATATCTCCGGTCATCTAGCTGCCACATGCAGGAATCATAAAGTTTTAGGAAGTGAAGCGAACGGGGGGGGGGGGCACTTTGCTGTTCTTTTAAAGAAAATCGACCGTAATATCTGGGCGCCATGGCGATAGGGCAGTGATGTGCCGAAAATTGTCATAACATTGAATATTTATGGACCTCGTTGCATGAAACATCTCGTTTATGAGGTTTGCGAGCGAGCGAAGCGGGCGAGGAAAAATGCACTTTTACTTTGCTGTTGCGCATTTTAATAAAGAAAGTGGACCTAACAAGTATTCGGGTGTCGTGGCCTTAGGGCAACGACATGCCTGAATATTGCAATAACATCCTATGGAAATATTCATGGACCTCGCTGCCTGAAACTATCTCATTTCTAAGATTTGCGAGCGAGCGAAGCGAGCGAAGAAAAATGCACTTTAATTTGTTGCTCATTTCAATATAGAAAGTAAGGTAACCCTAATATCTGGGCGCGGTGGCGATAAGGCAGTGACGTGCCCGAAAATTGTCATAACATTGAATATTCATGGACATATTACAATAACATATACTTGGACATATTACAATAACATATACTACGGAAATATTCTCGCTGTTTCAGAGTTTTGTGAATGAGCGAAGCGAGCGACGGAAACGCACTTTACTATCTCCCAAATGTTTCTAAAACACCCCAAGTGTTAAATTGGGACATCTTGTTATTTCTGATTATCGTTTCCAAGAAGTCGATGTTTTGTAAAATGCTCTCATGGCACTCCGGTTGAACAGGCTGTATTAGAGGGCCATAATTTAAGGGCCTGAATGACTAGACCGGGTCCGCCAGGAGTACTCCATGCAATTTGAGAGCGGGAAAATTTTTCATTTTAAAGTGAACAGACACATTAAATACCCCTCTCTCTTTTCCATATCTCATTCATTTTCGTCAGATTTTATTCGAATTCGTCCGACCTGGCAATCCGCTGCAAAATTTTATCATCAAATACATCTTTGGGAAATCGATTTCAAGAAATTGTCATTCAAATTCGTCACATAGACAAGACCTTACAACGAGCGGGTGACGATTTGAATAACTCTTCATACTCTTTCAGTCTTTGATAAAATCGATAGCAAAATGAACAGTGTTGTTGAAGCAGATTTCTGCTCGCCAGTTTGGGGGCGATACTACAAACGAAATTTGAATAATTCTTTAAATGACGCTTTGAAAGAAGATCGATTGCAACATGGCACGTTATAAGCTCCACCATGCAAACCTTCAAAGATCGGTTGAATATTACAATCCCACATTCTTGCCTTTACATGTATTGCTATATGTACTTTGTTTATGCTGAATATCACAGTGTACAATGCCCTCTTTGTCTCAGGATCAGGAGATGAACTGTTTATGTACCCTTCTTCTCCTCCTCCTCCTCCTCCTCCTCCTCCTCCTCCTCCTCCTCCTCCCTTCTTCCATCCTAGGCTCCTCCTTTTCTCTCTACCTTCTTTTCCGAAAATGAATGGCCAAAGACGTATATTGTCTAGGCCTTATTATTAAGATGCAGGACAATAGCAAGTGTTCAAATTGAAGGGAACCCGGCTGGAAACGTTATTATCTCACATTATTTTCCACTTTCCTTCCTCTCTCCCCTTTACGTGACCCCTTGTGCGCCTCTCCCCTATCGAAGCCAGTTGGTATGGAAATGTTTTTAATAATTTAACCTAAAAATCACTATTCTGATGTCACTTTGGATAATTTTTGTCGCCTAATGATTCTTTTTGTTGTTGTTGTTGTTGAAGCAGATTTCTGCTCGCCAGTTTGGGGGCGATACTACAAACGAAATTTGAATAATTCTTTGAATGACGCTTTGAAAGAAAATCGATTGCAACATGACATAGTGTACAAAATTCGAAAATGAATGGTGAAAGACGACATTGATTAATTATAGATTTGCCAGATTAGGAAGTTACGGGACAAAATCAAAATAAAATATTAAATAGAAGGAAAGACCGATATTTTATCACTTTATTTTTCCCTTTCCATCGTCTCTCCCCTCGCTTTTTTAAATTTTTGTTTAAGCGGACCTCTGCTCGCCAACGGGGGGGGGGGGGGGGGGGGGGGTTCGTTCGAACCCCCTGAACCCCCCCCCCCCCCCCCCCCTAGTTACGGGCCTGACAGTCATGGGGTTGATTTGATGAAACGACCCCGGTCTCTTGCGCAAAGGCACATGAGTGCTTTATTAATAATTCATGATGGATTACCCTGGACACTGCTAGTCTGAATAGACCTGTTTACTAGGTGATTCAAATTTATGGATGTTTCTTTCCTGGGGACCTAGTAACTAGGTATTCATTAACCCGTTATTAATGAATGAACTACAATACTTGGAATCCAGTTTGCATACATTACTTGCTGCTATGTCTGACAAGCCTCTGGCAAGCTTTCAGGTTGTCAAGGATAACCTTTGTTTCAAAAATTTGAATCACTTAGTAAACGGTCAATTCATGGTAAAGCTGCTTCAATAGACTGCAAACTTTAAACCCTTATTTCTCAGAAGTAACATTTTTAGGGACTGTGCATTCTTCTGTTCTTTGTACAGTGAGTTAGGAACATCCAATGCTAATACCTTCAATATCGTTTTAAAGCTGAGAATGTGTTCTTTCAGAATCACAACTTAACTAAAAAATTATAATTGACGACTTTTTGGTGGTTTTGTGGTGCCTGGTCATATATACCTTGAATGTACACCGGTTGAATATTACGTGGAGAAGGTTTACAGTTCTCCATGTGTGTTGGTAGGAGGAAAGGGAAAAAGGAAATTAGAAATGGATAGACGAGAAAGGATGACAAGAGAGAAAAGATATATTCTTCTTTTCTCTCTTGTCATCCTTTCTCGTCTATCCATTTCTAATTTCCTTTTTCCCTTTCCTCCTACCAACACACATGGTGAACCGTAAACCTTCTCCACGCTATAAGCTCCACCATGCAAACCTTCAAAGATCGGTTGAATATTACAATCCCACATTCTTGCCTTTACATGTATTATGTACTTTGTTTATGCTGAATATCACAGTGTACAATGCCCTCTTTGTCTCAGGATCAGGAGATGCACTGTTTATGTACCCTTCTCCTTCTTCTTCTTCCTCTTCCTCTTCCTCTTCCTCTCCTTTTCTTCCATCCTAGGCTCTTCCTCTTCCTCTCTCCCTTCTTTTCTCTCCCTTCTTTTCTCTCCCTTCTTTTCTCTCCCTTCTTTTCTCTCTCCCTGCTCTCTTAGGTACATGTACATGTAATCTCGTTTTCTGCCTTTACATGTAGCTATTACACATACAATATTATTATGAAAGTTAATGTTTTATACATACTTTGTTTTGAATATTGGAGTGTACATTGCCACACCTGTTTCAGAGTTAGGGGAAGTACTGGTTGTCTATTTTACATATGTATGTACCCTTTTTCGTTCTTTCTTTTTCCTTTTCCTCCTTTTCTCTTTCTCTTTCCTTTTTCAGCTTTTCTCTGTTTTTCTGCATTTTCCTTTTTTTTTCTGCTTTCCCTATCTTTTGTATGTACTCCTTTCTTCTCTCTCTTCTCTCTCCTTCCTGTTTTTCATTTCTTTTTGTTCTTCTCGTTTCTTTGTTTCTGCATGGTTTTCTGCAAGACGAGGACCTCTTGCTTGTACTCTATTTCTTTTTGTATACTGTTAATGTAGTTTTATCATGGAATGAGGTATCATGCCTTTTTATTCTCAACGTGTTGATATATTTTTGATACATGTGCATTAATATGCTTTTCTGTATTCATTCTTATCCATCTCGTGCAATTTTCTGATATGTATTTTTATGCTTGATAATTGGAAACGAGAATGCAACCCAATTTATATGCTTGAATCATTGAATCTTCCCTGAACACAATATCTGGTTGCAATCTAAACTTCTCCCAGCTGTTCAAAGTAACTTCAAACTTGACTCATATTTATTGACTCTTCGACATTAAAGGAGAATTAACCTCAAACAATAAAGACGATAGTGTTCAAAGGTGTTATTTATTCCTACTTGTTAGACTATATGGCTTCGCGTCAAAATATACGAGATCGATACGAATCAAGATTTTCTGAGCAAAATTTATCATCTGCTAGCAATATGTATCGTCTGCTAGCAATACATGGGGGCTGCCATTTTTTTTATGTGTACAAGAAGATTTTCTTAATCCAAATGCCCAATTGCCTTTTTCAAAATTAAAAACCCATTTGAGATTTAAAATATAGAATAGATATGTCAATTTATTTTTAAACTGAAGATTTCCTTATATATTTCTGTTGAAAATCGATATTCGCTTAATATAAATCTATTTTCTAGATACTGTGACGCAATGGACGGAGCAAATTAATTCAAATTTTATGGATGCTTCTTCCCTGAGCATCTATAGCGGCAAACTATGCATTCACCTGCTTTCGGATAATGGGACTTGAAAAGTCAGAATGCATGCTGCATATATTATGTTCTGCTCTGTTTGGCAAACCCAAGAAAATAGATTTTTGTTAAGCAAAACCAGACAATTGAAAAGTATCATTATAAAGATTTAATTTTTATAAATCATGTAAACACCCACTTTATATTTTTCGTCACATATGGGATTTTAGGTAATGAAGAAAATCAATTTAGGTCTTGGATTCAAAATATCTTCCTGACCGGAACATTTCTCAATGGTTCATGTACAAATCCAAATCAGCAAGAAAATGGCAGCCCCCATGTAAATGAGTAGTAGACGATACCGGGTGTTGGAATATCTTTATTATACCCTTTTCTGATATCTTATTGGAAAATGATTTAGGCCAATAAGTAGGAATATACTACACCTTTCAATATAAGTAAATTTGTACTCAGGGGTTAATTCTCCTTTAATGAAAGAAAATTGTTAATCCCGAGGCTAATCTTTAATATGTTTCTCTTTCCTCATCTACACCCCCCTCTCTCTCTCTCTCTCTCTCTTTTCTTATTTCTTTTACTCTTCGTAACTACAATTGTAGCTGATTATGTTTGTTTGAATTACAGGAGAAGATCTAGATGAAATAAAGCTGAAGACAGCCCTCAAGTCTTTGCTGCAATACCTCCAGACCAAGGACGGTGAGTTAAGCACAGTAATTATATTTGCTCACGCTTGCACACGAGACGACATTCCTTGAATTATTACGCTAAGGTAATCAGTGCATGCGCCTGTTATTCAATCAATGTGTGCACTATACATTTTGTATTCAATGTGTTCACGATTTAACACATGTCCGTCAGACACCGCATCAGTCGCTGACCCAGTCCTATGTCAGTAAATTACGTCACATGTGCAACGCAAAACGCAATTAAAGGGCAGCTCCGAACAAAGCAATATCTATTTTATTTGAAAGCAAACCAGCTCACACGAGGCGTCATTATTTTGCCGACGTGATCACTCCAACCATTGTTCAATATTCATTAGGGAGCTTACGAAACAGGAGAGTAACAGGACGGGGGAGAGTCAACCGACCGTGACGGTCCTCGCAAACTCCCGTCTTGTTTTTCTATCAAGTTATGTAAAAGTAGACGCGACGCACTGCAGTGTTCATGCCCACAATCGTTTGACTCCCGCCTTCACAGGCTCCCGTCCTGAAATCGCAAGCTCATAGTTGCGTCCTTGGGGACGGGAAGCGAGTGTGGGCGTGAACACTGCAATGCGTCGCCGTCTACTTTTTCGTAACTTGACAGAAAAACAAGAAGGGAGATTACGAAGACCGTCACGGTCGGTAACTCTAAACAGTAAGGAACATTCCTTATCCAGAAGCAAAGAAGCTCTATCAGATCCAAAACAACAACGAACTGAATTCATATGCAAATAGGGTTAAACAAACAAAAGAGAATAACCAAGCAAATAGAGAGGTAAAACAATCACTCAAAGTAACAAGGGCTGTGCAAACTAATTCGACATGATCATGTAACTTATAGATAACCCAACCTTATTAAAACTTGATAATAATAGCAAAGCAACTAACACCGAGAAAAGAAACCAATACAGAATCGGGGTCAAGAGAAAGCGAAGACTAAATCTACACATGATCGTAGAAGTCTATCCCGTGACCCTACTCCGAAAAATCCTAACATGTCTAAAGAAATCAAACAATCCAAAAATCATCCAACAAAGGATAAAAGTAAAGTGCAATCTAGTGTAATTAAAAAGTCAACTGATGGTTCATATCTATTTCAGTTGATAACACATTATTAGTGGAGGGGGTTGATGATATGGAAACTCTCCCCATTCACCAACCCTCTTCGAAACTTAGTTATAAAGACTAATGAACGACTCACATAATGCTGACTCAAAAAGAAAAGGCAGTTCTGCAATGGAACTGTCGTGGGCTTAAACCCAATTATGAGGAAATTAAGTGTCTCCTAATTAATCATAACCCTCATGTAATTTGTTTGCAAGAAACACTTTTAAAAGATTCAAATTTATTTAAGGGTTATGATATGTTTAGTAAAACCAATACATCTCTGATAGATGATAGGCCAATTGGAGGCTCATCTATACTAGTAAAGAAAGGAATTCCACATGAAAGGATTAGACTTGATACTTGTATTCAGGCTGTAGCGGTTAAAACAACACTCCATCGCACAGTTACTATTTGTTCAATTTATATTCCTCCAAGGTATGAATTGACACAAAATGAATTAAATAAACTAGTTGATCAACTTCCCGAACCATTTGTCCTATTAGGAGATACTAATGCTCATAGTTCTCTTTGGGGATGCCAGAAGTCAAATAGGCAATATATTAGAAATAATAATTGAAAACTTTGATTTATGCCTTTTAAATGATGATTCTTGTACATATCTTCATCCTGCCTGCGGTTCCACATTGGCTCTTGATTTATCAATGTGTTCAGCAAATATTTTTATGGATTTTCACTGGCAGACACATAATGATCGTGTGGAAGTGATCATTTTCCTATTTTTATTGATATTATTAAACCAATACCAGAAGAGAGAATTCCAAAGTGGCAACTTCAAAAAGCGAATTGGGGTGACTTCATAATAGCAAGACGATTCCCAAGTCTTCTAGCACCCTGCATAATAAACATAACCCTTGGTTTAATATAGAATGCAAAGGAGCAGTTAAATGCCGGAAAAGGGCACTAAGGAAATTCAAGAAACAACCTACCAAAAATAATTTAATAAAATACCAAGAAGCACGAGCAAAGGCCCGAGCTATAAACAAGAAAAATAGGAGAGAATCATATTGTTTCTAAACTGAATACCCAAACTCCCATAAAGAAAGTATGGGATATGATTGGAAAAATAAGTGGAAAAAGACGAATACATCTATTTCACACTTGAACGACTCACACGGTAATAAATGTACTATTTATTGGCAAATGAATTTGCAAACAATTCATCCTCCAAACATTATTCCCATATACATTTCAGAACTATAAGATCATAGCTGAGAAACAAAAAGTAAACTTTTTATCAAATAATACAGAGGATTATAATCCTTTTTCTCTCGCTGAACTAAAGATTTCTCTTAATAAATGTCGTGATACTGCAACTAGTCCAGATGATATTCATTACCAATTTCTTAAACATCTACCAGAAGAGTCTTTAATTGTTTTATTGGACATTACCAATGATATTTGGAGAACTGGCAAATTTCCAAAATCATGGTGTGAAGCCATCATAATTCCCATCCCAAAGCCTGGGAAAGATGCATCTAACCCAACAAATTACCGTCCTATTTCTCTTACTAGTTGCCTATGTAAAACAATGGAAAGAATGACTAATGCTCGCTTAGTTTGGTTTTTAGAAAGAAATCATTTGATAACGGGAATGTCAAAGCGGTTTTAGGCATAATCGTACAACAACTGACCAACTTATCCGTCTTGAATCTTTTATACGAAATGGTATGGCCCGAGGTCGCCATGTTGTCTCAATATTCTTTGACCTTGAAAAGGCATATGACACAACTTGGAAGTATGGAATCCTTAAAGATCTTTATAATTTTGGGTTGAGGGGCAGATTACCCAAATTTATTTCCTTTCACATCGGGTGTTTAAAGTTCGACTTGGGACCTCAATTTCTGAATTACATTATCAGGAAATGGGTGTCCCTCAAGGTAGTATGCTTTCTGTTACCCTATTTCTAATTAAAATAAATAGTATTGTTGATGCTGTAAACCCTAAATTTGATAGATCATTGTTTGTAGATGATTTTTCAATTTCTTGTTCATCAACAAAAATACCCGTTGAGAAACTATTACAAAATTGTCTTAACAGAATAGAGAAGTGGGCTGATGAGAACGGCTTCCGCTTTTCAAAAAAGAAAACAGTATCTGTACACTTTTGTAATAAACGATCAATACATCCAGATCCTCAAATAAGTATTAATGATGCTTTTATTCCTGTAGTTGAACAAACCAAGTACCTTGGCTTAATTTTTGACAATAAACTTAATTTTAAAGCCCATATTGACTATGTTAGGAAAAAATGTCATAAAACCATGACACTTTTGAAGGTAGTATCAACAATGGACTGGGGAGGTGACCGTATCGTATTACTCCGTCTTTATCGATCATTAGTCCGATCAAATTAGATTATGATTGTGCAGTATATAGCTCTGCTAGACAATCTTACCTTGAAAAGCTGATACCTATTCAGAACCAAGGTCTGCTTAGTCTTGGTCTTGGCTTAGTCTTGGGGCGTTATCGTACTTCCCCTATGGAGAGTCTCTATATAGAGGCCAATGAACCTCTATTATTTTTGAGATATGAAAAACCATCATACAATACGGCGCTCTGAAACTTAAAAACAACCCTCGAAACCCAACGTATGAAGGTACAATTTTGTACCACCATTCATTAATTTCTACACTAGTAAACAGTCAGCAATTCGACCTTTTGGCTTTCGTATCAAAGAAGCTCTCTTACATGTATTGAATTTTAAAAATGGAGAAAGCAGATAGTTCCCGGTGCAAAAAGAAGTTTTAACTGAGGAGACTTCACGGATCTGAAGAAGTATAACGTGAAGGCCGAATGCATGCAATACAGATAAGTCAGAGAGACGTGAAAGAGGCAATAGGCCTGATTGAGCGATGAGTTTGGTGCTTAATTTTGAGAAGATATAATGAATATATAGTGTCATGGTGTGAATATGGTGAGATAATTATGTAGTATGTGTATGACGACACCAGAATCTGATGAGAAATGAAGAGGAAATGTTGTAAAAACTGCAAGTTTTTTTTTTGTTCCTTAGATCAGTTAAGCATTAGCTGAAGATATGCATTTATAGATTATGCATTGAACGATTATGCATTGAACGAAAATACACAATTTCTTTACTTAGAAATATGGCACAGCCTTATGTGAATCAGTGAATGTAATTTGATGGAAGTATGTGTGCTAAGCATAATTTAGTACATAATGCTTATTTCCACCGAATATTTCCGTAATATCCATTATCTTGATAATAGTCATGCTTGTACATGTTGTATATTCAATTTACAGTGTCAGTGTAGTATCTACACATTTTATACGTGTATAAGATTTATAAACAGATTCTGGCCATCCACGCCTAGAGGTTATAAGGGTCAGCAATTCCAGAATACTGCCCCTCGAAATTGAGGCCATTGAACATGATGTAAAGGCTATCTGAATGTTATTAAAATTACGTAAAGGAACTTGATTGTCAGTATGTTAAATTATTGACTGTTGGTTTGCGCCTGTTTTCAGTTTGAAAAGCTGCAACCTGCCCTTTTCACAAATTGTAATATACCCTGAAGCTCTCGGTGAAGGAATTTAATTTTTCTTTATAATGTGCATAGGTTTAACATTTCTCGAACCGCATTGTTACGTGTTAAATTCGCCTGTAAAAAAATCTTTTGTACGTGGCAATAGTTACAATGACTAATTGCTTATAATTATAGTCAGTGGATTCTTGACAAGCCGGAGAAGTTGTCAAGGGTTCTGTTTAAAAGGGGGAAAGCATTTCAGAAATAATTGATGGAACGTGAATGGAATTGCTTAATTGTGTTACCAATGATTCTTTTTTATTGTGAAAGAATGAAGATTTTGAACCTTTTGTTAAAGAGGAGCATGGTTCGGAATTGGCACATGGGTGATTGCCCATTGATAAAATTCCTTATTGACAGAAAAGTTTTCTGAATATTTACGTTTCCCACTTTTGAAAAGAATATTTCCACCTACTTATATGTACTGCAATTTGGTACATAATAAGTAAAAACATTGACAAAACTCTGCTAGGAGCACTGTCCAGTATTTATATATCTGTTTTATATTTCAATATAACTTATCCGTTTATATGCGCATAATGTTTATACCATTCGAACTATATGGCTACACATGAAAGTGTATTTGAGAAATTTAAATAGTCTTTCCCATCACATTTTGCATCTGATATTATTTAGACTAGGGGAAATGTAACTTAGATATTTCCCTTTTCAGACTTTTCATTATAAAACATTTTTTCATCTTGAAAGTCCAGTCCCCATTCTGTTCTTAAATTCTTATAAACTAAAAAGTAAATTGATTACATTTGTTCATTAAGTTTTTTGAGCAGTTTCATCAGAAAGTTAGAGAAGTACTTTTGCTCTTAATAGATGACAATTCATTGGATTCTTTTTACATAAAGATAGAAAGACACTACATCTAAAAAGTAGTTTGTCAATTTTTTATTTTAATCAGGTATAGGTAAGAATGAGATTCTGGCATATTTATCGTCATGAGTTTATTGATAAGTCCGTATTGGACCAGCCTATATACAAGTATGTGGATCATTTATGACATGAACTAACTGACGTGGTAAAAGAATTCTTTCATGTGAATCAAACGATGAGAGTATATTGCACAGACAACACGATGATACTAGGTATCTATAAAAGTCACAACAGATTTTACTCTCGGCCATCAATAGCGGTTGCTTTCAATTAGATTGAAATGTTATTTCTTGTAGCTTGAAAACTAAACTTTTTCTGCAACCCCAGTATGGGTTCTTCGCATGGAAATTCACAGCTGAAAGTTTTTATGACTCCACGAGGTAGTCTTTGTAATAAAACTATCCTTCGTCAAACGAATCCATTTTTGTGATGCAGTTAGATGAATAAAGGAAATGTAATGAGGAAGCATGTGATGATAATAAAGATATATTTTGGAAGAGTGAATTGTTGAATATATTTGCTACAGCAAGTGAGACTGAGTGTGATAGAAGGCTTATAGAGAGGGGAGGCTTCAAGGTATAAAACCCAAACAAACAAGATGAGGAAAGTAAGAAAAGGCTTCTCTCGAGATGCGAAGGGTATTCAGTAATGAATAGAAGTGTATTCTAACAGTATTTTTATTCTTTAGTGAAAGAAGGTGATAATATCATCTTAGAAATTCAAAGTTATTAATCTTAATAGATATAGTTAAAATGATTACAATCTTTACGAAAGTGGAAATGGATAATATGGAATATCGAAGGAATTCCAGTAGTGAATTTCAATGGAACTGTAAGTTTTGATGGATCCGTTTATAGGATCACAAGGCAGAGGATAATATTTTCTGCAATTTTCTTTACTTATTTTACTTGATGAGATAGTTGGAACTATCCCATTTGGGATCTGTATTCCAGTCTTTGGGCCGTAAAGGGGCATAAATCTTGAGTATTGTATATTTATTCCTATTGATAATCAGTTGTTTTAGAATTGTAAGTGGCTATATCTTAGTGTTTTTAGAAGCACTTTTGTGTAGTAAGACACTAGTTGCCATTTTGAGGAGATTTATAAGTAAACATTGTTGGATTTTTATTAGTAAATGATTATACAAAATTAAAGATCAGAATAAATGATGCTTCGCATAAAAGTTATAACTGAAAATTTTATAACGGGGATTGATCATTCAAGTGAAAATAATACTAGTCACTAGGCTGATTGAGCGGAAGGCTCAGTCTCGTACATATGGTATCTGGAAAACAAATCGTTTCAGCTTGGTCTGTAGTTAAATTGTACCATCTATCTTTAATTTGTTTGTCAATTAGAATTGTCCTTATATGTAGTCAATATATTATGACTATTGACTTTACCGACACTTTTTTATTTTCTAGCCAAAAGATAACTAATAAAATTAAACACAAAAACATAAACAAAAAACAAACAGGAATTTGTAATATTTTAGAGCTGAATACCAACGTTTACACCACTACGAATACATTGTATTTTATAAGTCAAATGGAATTTAACTCCTTGATGTTTCATTGTGAAAGTACTTATGAACTATCCCACAAGGGATGTGTTTGTCGGCTACTGGGCTGGAGGAGCAGAAGGCTCAAGTTTGATATGAACTATCCCAAATGGGGATGAGTTGCCGGCCACTGGGCTGGAGGAGCAGCAGAAGGCTCAAGTTTGATATGAACTATCCCAAATGGGGATGAGTTACTGGCCACTGGGCTGGAGGAGCAGAAGGCTCGAGTTTTGAGATGAACTATCCCACTGGGGATTCCAAATTTGTTTATTTGATATTTAGTTATTTATTATTATTATTTATTATTATTTCTGCATGGTACATGGTATTGCATAGAATGATCATTATGACAAAAAAAAATGAGAATAAGTATGAGTAACTCAATAATAGAATTAAAAGGCAAATATGATCATAATACAAGTACAATATATGGATAACGTAGTAACATGCAGAGGTATGGCAATATAAGCTAAAGCTTGAAGCATTGCAATACCTTTCCATTTTGTAAATAATACATATAAAATTAAAATAACTAATGATGACACTAACAACAAACTTTATTTACAGAATAACATAGAATAAAAAACCAACAAAAATATGAATAGAAAAAAAAGAAGAGTTTATTTACAAGGGAAAGAGAAGAAGAAAATAGGAATCAGAGAGATGAAGGGGCGCCCTAATGTTGACAAATAATATATCAAGTCTTCGATGAGTAAGTAATAGTAAAGTACAATGCATAGAACATGGATTACAATGCATAGAACATCGATTACAATGTAAACGTAAATAAAAGCATCCTTTGAATTATGTACCTTGGAATTCATGCATCTTTAAAAGGAGAATTTGCTTTACGGCCATTTTAAACGAATGTGGGGTTTGCAAATTACGGATATTTTGCGGAAGAGAATTCCAAATATCTGGACCGCTATGTCTGATTGATTTATGTGCTAACGCTGTGCGGGGATTGACTAAATGTATGTTTGATGCCTGCCTGGTGGGATAGGAGTGAATGGTGCTGTTATGCTGAAACATAAAAGAAAATGAGTCGGGCAAAAGTTTGGCATTAAAACGAAACATGAATAAGGCGGTTTGCAGGTAGTTTATATCATCGACCTTCAGGCACTTCAACTTAACAAATAAAGGCTTTGTGTGGTCTCGGGGACCAGAACCAGTACATATGCGAATGGCTTTCTTTTGCAGGAGAAGGATATTGTTAGTTAAAACCTTGGATGTAGCCCAAAGTACATTGCAATATGAAATGTATGGTAGTATAAGAGTATTGTATAATATCAATAAAATTCTATCAACAACAAAACATTTAACCCTGTACAATACACCTATGTTTCGAGAAATCGGGGTAGCAATGTGAGCCACATGGTCACTCCAATCAAGCTTCTGATTGATATACACACCAAGGAACTTTGTACATGTCTTTCGCTCTAACTCTATACCATCCACCTCAATATTTAATTGTTTGTTGCCTGTAGATTTCCTTCCCTGAAAATGAATAAAATTGTTTTTTCCTATATTTAGAGAGAGCAAGTTACTCCTGAACCATAATGTCAACTTTGGCAGTTCTGAGTTCAGTTTTTTGTTCAAGCGTTTGGATATTACAATGTGACAAGAAGACACTTGTATCATCCGCAAATAAAGTATAATGCAAATCTGCGGAAACATCACAAATATCATTAATGTAGATGAGAAATAATAGCGGACCTAGAATAGATCCTTGGGGGACGCCACATTTTAGAAAAGTAACATCTGAATTTGTACAATTGCAATGGGTATATTGGCTTCTCATAGATAAATAATTTGAAAACCACTGTAACGCAATACCTCTTATTCCATAGTGCTCCAATTTAGAAAGAAGAATAGAGTGATCAAGTGTATCGAAGGCTTTACTGAGATCCATAAATACGCCAACAACATGCTCCCGAGCTGCTAGGGCAGTTGACACACGGTCGTAAAAATTTTAACAATGCAAGGTCGGTAGTATGACATCGCCTAAATCCATATTGTTCAGAATTTAGGTACTTGTGATTATCAAAAAATTCATAGAGCCTATTATAAACAATTCTCTCTAAAATTTTAGACAAGCTAGGTAATACTGAAATAGGTCTATAATTAGAGATGAACTTTGTATCATCTTTCTTATGAATCGGGATCACTTTGGCTAGTTTGAAACTAGAAGGAAACACTCCTGTCGACAATGAGAGATTACAAATGTGTACAACTGGGGTTATAATTGAGCCAATAATCTGCTTTAACAGGGATGTGCTTAATTCATCATGGCCACATGAGTGACTATTCTTGAGCAAACATACTACATTGAAGATTTCTAGATAGTTAGCTGGCCTAAAGAAGATAGAAAATTGGGATGAATTGTGTAAATAATTCCTAAAATTGGTACCATTTGTATCTATTAACTTTGCTTGATTTGTACCAACACTAGTAAAATAGCTGTTAAATGCATTTGCAATATCTCTTGGTGAAGTAAATTCTTTTCCTTCATGAGTGAACTTTTCTGGG
The DNA here is from genome assembly GCA_025617745.1 of Heliocidaris erythrogramma. Taxonomy (NCBI): domain Eukaryota; kingdom Metazoa; phylum Echinodermata; class Echinoidea; order Camarodonta; family Echinometridae; genus Heliocidaris; species Heliocidaris erythrogramma. The sequence goes on along the minus strand of CM046858.1, from coordinate 44,703,009 downwards.
GTAGCAATATTTCCATGCTTACGTAATATATCTTTGACAGTTTTCCAAGTAGAGGACATATTGCCCCTTGCCTGTTCAAATTGTGTGGAGTAATATGACTTACGGGAGTAGCGTATAATTGACGTCAGTCTGTTCCAATATGTCTTGTATTTGTCAATATTTTCATGCGTTGAATGCTTAATACTTCGTTTATAAAGAATATTTCTCCTTTTTATTGACTGGAGAATACCCCTGGTTATCCATAGATGATTTCCTCTTATCTTGTTTTTAGATTTCTCATATGGAAAATGTTTATTGAAAAAGTAATGAAATTTGCTCAAAAAAACGTCATAAGCTCTATCCACATTATCACAGACAAGAACATCATCCCAATCTTCTGAATGTAGATCTGTGTTCAGGCGAAAGACCCCTTCATCAGTAATTCTTTTCTTAGGAAAAACATTGGTTTTAAAACCATGAAATATGCAAAACACAGGGAGATGGTCAGATATTTCAGAATAAAACAAGCCAGACTGAAAACGGCCTTGAGATGTTTTTATAAAAATGTTATCTAGCAATGAAGACGAGTGATCACTAATCCTGGTCGGCTTATCAATCATTATACTGAATGCATTTGAATCTAAAATATTTTGGAAGCGAAGAGAGTGAGGACTTTTGCTCAGCAAATCAATATTAAAATCACCCATCACACAGACAGATTTACCAGAGGAATTGACAGTTAACATAAGAGATTCCAGATCATCAAGAAAATTAGCCACATCCGTGCTAGGTGGTCTATACACAAGACAAACTACAAAATTCTTTCCCTCAGGAAGATCAACCTCAACAGATAAACATTCAGCAGTATCTCTCGGGAATGAGAGGTCATCCCTAGGTATAAATGATAGAGAATCCGATATATACAACATTATTCCACCACCCCTGCCATTTGTCCGGTCTTTGCGAACTTCTTTGTAACCATCTAATGCAAAAAGAGGTGGAGATTTTGCGTTTAGCCAGGTTTCAGATATACCAATAATTGAGCATTTAAATTGCAATGAAGATAAAAGAATATCAAAATTTTCATAATTCTTAGAAAGACTTCGAGCATTGCAGTGCAAAAAGCTCAGATACTGAGTTTGATTTGGTTCAACTTGCTGAGGATGAAATTCACTGGGTACATAATAATTACAGTTTATATTTTGTTGCAAATTATATTCTTCTACATTCATATAAAGATTGAGGGGACAATAACAGACTTGATATAGTGGTTACAAACCACATCAAAAGGAGTAGGGCAAAAGACAGACAGAGCAAAGAACATACTGATATGATAAGAGAGTAAAATGAAGCTAAACTACAATATACAATACATATGGAAAACAAGTAGGCTGTAATGAATAGTGATATTTGGATTATCAAGTCTAATTCGATAGTGAATTATATAGTTAACAATTAATACATTAGCAGTAAGCTAAAATGATTTATGACTCTTTGACTTAATACTTTTTGTCCTACATTTCTAACCAAATGAATAGAATGTCACAATAAAATCGTAATAAAAGATGATGCTTTACAACATTTAACCTTCGAATGCTTGGCAAAATTTATTTCAGAATGAATTAGTTCAAAATAGCTGAGTAATTATGCAAATATTTTGTTCGATTTTAACTATCCAACTCGAATATGTTGATAGCCACCGGGCCCTATATAAGAGCATTTGGTGATTATTTAAGTATTAACAATTACCATTACTTGTATGTATGATGTCAATATTAATGAAAGAAAAGTGGAAAAGTTCTTTATGTTCCAATAAAGTTATGGTTTGTCACTTGTTTCTGTATAGAAGAGAGTATAGCTTGTGGAAATCGCTTTGCGATACATATAGTAAATTACAGCAGATGGAAATGATGGAGCAGGTGAGTGACAGACAGATCGTTGCCACTATAATGATGGTATTAACACATGTAAATTTGGGCAAGCTGAAGTACATGTATATGTAGAGGTGTTGTGGTCTAGTGGATACGTCACCGGACTGTGGATCGCATGGTTCGCGGTTCGAGTCCCGCCGCGGCACTAACGTCCTTTGGCAAGACATTAATCTACATTGCCACTCTTACCCAGGAGATAATGGGTACCTGTGAGGATTGCCAAAAGTCAATGTGACTGTATTTTCCATTGCCCTACATGCATGCATGTGAACGGTGCAAAATGGTAGGAATGCTCCCTAAGGAGTGGAGATGGTGCACACTTGTGTGCAGGCTTGAAATCCAATGACCAGGGGTAATAACAAATAACATTGTAAAGCGCATTGAAGTATTCACATAATCACATAATGCGCTATATAAATGTAATATATTATTAGGTGGTCTGTCATAACCTCCTTTTAATTTTGTCAAGATTTTTCTTTTTATTTATTTCTTTTTATAACAAATTTTTGTGGCCACCATATCTCAAAATCGGCCAGGTCACTATCATCGAGTTTCATGTCATGTATGAGGTCAATCATGGACATGATCCATTAAGCTTTTGGAGGTTATCAGGTCATCGTGACGTCATCAAGACGCCATTTTGTAAATTTTCAAGATCGATTATATCTTCATAATCGATCATCAAAAATCAACCATATTCACTGATAAGATATTCACTGATGGAAGTCATGCTGTGAAGACGTGTTCACTGAGCGCTCTTGTTATCCACACGTTTTACATAAGATAGAATTCGGCGCATTCTTCAACGTGATGGCTGAGAAGGACAGCACCAAGAAGCTAGTCACCAAGAAGAAGCCGGCAACACAACCACCTGCTTCCGAAATGAGCCGGAGTCTCAGAAGCGCATCTCAGACTAAAACTATCGCCCTAGTTCCGGCCCCGGCTGGACCTGAGAAAGTCCATACATCTCCAACGCAAACTACGGAAAATTCCAATGCAGATTTTGAGAGGTTTGTGCGCGCTGAAATTGCGGACATTAAATCCATGTTTAAAGACTTCGAAGCTGCGCTCGAATTTCAAGCTAAGCAAACTAAAGATTTGGAAAAGAGAGTTGACCCATTGGAAAAAAAAAGTACGGGATCTTGAAGCTAAGCTTCAGAATCATGAAACGCTGCTGCAGAAAGCGGCCGCAGCTGAAAATAAATTAGAACGCTTTTCAAGGAAAAACAACTTCCGTATCGTTGGACTGAAAGAGGAGCCAAATGAAAATCCCACGAATACGGCTAAACAGTTTTTAACCCGACACTTTAAAATGGAGAATCCCAAAATTGAGCGTGCCCATAGAGATGGCCCAAAACTCCACGGCAAACCCCGACATTTTCTGGTCAAAGTTCTTTCATATCAGGACAAAAGGTATGTTATTACACAGCAGAGACGACTCCTCGCCCAGTCTAACATGTACATTATTGACGATCTAACCAAGGCGGATCGTATGGAGAAAGCGAAATGGAAAACCGAAGTTCAGAACGCATTCGCAGCAGGAACTCGCTTTTATTTTGCCGGCGGAAAATGGCGAGACCAGAAGGGCAATCCAGCGCCATTTTATTCCAGTATCCGCCATATTGCGCAAGGCAACGCAGAGAATAGACCAGAACAACAGCGTCAACCGGACCCATCATCCTCTACGCCAAGCACGGAAGGAGCTGCAGGTGACCCCCACGACCTTTCGAGCGAGGACGCCATTGCTCCACATGGATCAACCTAAACCAGAGGTTACCGTATTTTGTCTTCACGATAATAAGCCATCGGCGGGTAATTATTCACCTTTTTTTTCTCTGGTTAAATTCGCCATCTCTTTGAAACCTATTTTATGGCGCCAATTAATATCACGGCAGCATAGAACACGTTTCGGAGGGATTTGTTTTCTTTGAACGCATACGAGAAATCCATTTTATGATAACGGCACATAAAGTTCATTTAAGGATATTGCAACTAGAGGCCATTTTGACTGTAGCTTTTTGTGCCAAGATAACCTATAGCAACGTGAACATGAATTTTATCTGTCGTTTGTCGTGAAGAACTAATGGAAACCCTCTTGGCTGTATGTTATCAAGTCAATAATGAAAACATATATATATATATATATATATATATACACTATGAACACGGTGACAAAGAGAGCGGACAATTTATGCAGCTCCTCATTGTACCCTCCACAATAGCTCTAGTAGACAAAAGGACATCCCTTCACTATTATGTGACACCTGTTCTACATATTTTTTACAGGATAGCAATGAATGGATGTTCTTTTGTTAACCAGTGCAATTGTGAAGGGTACAATGAGGAGCAGCATAAATTGTCCGCTTCTTTGTTCGTCATGTTCATAGTGATATATATATATTTTTGATCGATATAGGTTTGGCCTCCGATCACATCGATCTGCGATAGGTACAAACATTTAAGTATGGTAACGAAATTCTGAAATTTACTGCATATTGTAATGAATCAGATTCTTGTTGCTTCTGTGAGGTATGCGAGATTGGTGCCGGTATTTGGATACCGTTCTTTTTCGTCATGTTCAGCCATCCGTGAATATGCATAATCGATGGGAGACCAACAGACCACGCTGAGTATATTGTATAGTCAAGTATAGACTATAGTTGAACATCGGTATCCACGCAAGTACCAGTCTGCATGGTTGAGTAAAACTACACGATACATACACGTATTAATTCCTTTAGTGGCTGTATCTTTATCAGGCAACCCAGTAATCAAGTACACGATACTTATAAAGAAACCTTTCTCACATGTTACATAGATGTAATGGCAAGATGTCGTGCAGTAAGTAAAATTTCGACGTTAGTAATTTTCTTTTGATAGTACAGACTAGACACAGTTTCCTTACACTCCTTACTTGGCATTTATATCCACATGTTATGGAGTAACATGCGTATACTGTATTAATTATATTATATATACCTATTATAGTGGATTATTCGCGCCATTTGTGTTTAAATATAATAGGCTGCTGGTGGCATGACGAGAAACCAGTAAAATGAAATTCTTTCGGTAAAAAAAAAAAAAAAAAATGCTGCCTTTGTAGTACGATAGTATATACATCTAATTGATATTAATTGTGTCATTGTAATTGCAAGAGCAAGATGGCGCCATTTATTAACGTTTGTGTATAAGCATCAGTTTTGTTAATATATAGACACACACAAATTGACATCTTGGTGACAATCGTCGTTGGGCTGATTGGACTATCACACATCTATACGTATATGGTGTGCAGCGTTCACGCTTCTTTATTTTTATTTTTTCCAAATTCTTTAACTAATTCTAAGATATTTTGGTTAGGTGGCTATCAGAGTGACTCGTTGAATGCAATTTTTTTCAGCCTTGTATAATCGATGCCGACATCAATTTATTTTGTTGTAACATTTTTGTTTTTATTGTATGTTTCTTTTGGAATACAATCATCACAAGAGTATTTTGTGATTGATATTTTATTTCTTTATATTCATAATAGGCATCGATTTCCATCATTTTTATATGTAATAGAAGTTCAGGTATTTTTGCACATTTTCATTGACTTTATATATATATTGACGTGGAGTGATATACTAGTTGCTTTTCAAACATTTGTATTACAAAATGTTAGGAGTATCAAAAGAATGAATCGATACCGTGTACAATCGATTCGTGTACAATCCAAATATGATGCTTTCTTTATATTTCATCAAAATATACGTATAGGTGTCCCGAAGGAAGCCAATGTAAAATATCTTAATTGGAAGGGCATCACAAATGAGACATACATTTTGGCAAACTTAATATATTCTAAGTGTAGTACAATTACATATATAATATGTTTATTATACAACAAATGTGTACATGTGTGTTTATCGTTGATTATCTTCCTTACACACTCTTTATACAAAGTTATGATAAAATATAAGTATATAGAAATATTTGTTTATAATATACCTATGTTGATAATGAAGTGTACACAAATTACTTTATTCAATTACATTATAACTTTTAAATATCTACATGACGGTTACGTATGGACAATGTCTCAGTTTTTTAATTTATATCGTGGCTTACGACAAGGTTGCCCCCTTAGTCCATTATTATTTTTGATATGTAGTGAAATATTAGCATTATGGGTGAGAAATGATCCTGATATACATGGTATGAATATGCATAATACAGACATTTTAATAACTGCCTATGCAGACGACACTACTTTCTTTTTAAAAGATCAAGCTTCCTTTTATCGTTTATTACAAATTCTTGATGTCTTTAAAAATATGACAGGGTTATCGATTAATCGCAATAAAAGTGAAATTGTTGCACTTGGTTATTATAAAGCCCATCCTCCAGATATTAGCTCAACGGGTATGGCTTTCTCGAAAGGTCCTTTTAAAATGTTAGGGATTACATTTTCTACCAATATGGATGATACTTTTGAATTGAATTATATACCTTTAAAAAAAAATTAGATATTCTGAAAGTTTGGTCTAGAAGATATTTAACACCTATTGGAAAAATTGTAATATTAAAATCTCTTGCCCTATCCCAGCTGATTTATCTTCTTTCGGTCCTGCCCTCCCCACCTGATAATTTTATTAAAGAAATTGAAGATATCGTGTTTTCATTTATATGGGATAATAAACCAGATAAGATTAAGAGGAGGACCATTATTGGAGATTACAGTCTAGGAGGTTTGAAAATGTTTCATTTTCCTTCAGTTATTTCAGGACTTAAAATTGCTTGGCTTAAAAGATTATTAGACAAACAAAATAAAGGGAAATGGAAATGTTTTTTTGACTATTTGCAAAAATTCGGTGGAAACACAATTTGGTATTGTAATATGAACGCAAAGGAGGAGAAACTTCAACAAATACAAAATGATTTTATACGCGAAATACTACAACATTGGTGTGCGTTTACATTTACACCAACTGTGTTCGATTGTAAGGTTGAAAATCAAGTTATCTGGCACAATACACATATTCGAATTAATAATAATTTAGTATATAAAAAAGACTGGTGCGAAAGAGGAATTATAAAAATTAAACATTTTCTCAATGATGATTTGTCGCTTTTGAACTTTGAACAGTTTCAGGCAAAATATAATATGCATTGTAATTCTCTCGAATTTTATTCTATAATTCACGCCATTCCTCTTGAATGGAAAAATCAACTTGCACGAACTGGTATAGATGTAAATTCTCAATTACAAAATGACACACCACAAGAAGATGCCCTTACTAAAATATGTAAAGTAATTAAAGTATGTAGTTATGTTCATCAACACTTAAGTAATAAGTTCTTTATACATCCAAAGTCAGAAGAAAAATGGACTGAAATATTAGAACAGAATATTAACTGGGAAAGCTTATATACTGTATTGTTTTTCAATCAACTTTAAATCAAAGGCTGCGCTATTTTCAATTTAGAATTTTGCACAGAATAATTGGTGTGAATAAACTATTTAATATGGGCCTTACATCATCCAATTTATGCTCCCTCTGCTCAAACTGTATTGAAACAATAGTTCATTTGTTTTGGGAATGTCCTATTACACAAAGGTTTATAAATCAAATACAAGATTCTTTACTGAATAATAAGATTCAAATTACTAAACAATTGTTTTTATTCGGTTGAAAAGAAAAACTAAACTTAAATTATAACTTCATTTTTTTGTATGCAAAATATTCTATTTTTGCTGTAAAAAGTAAGCAGTCTTCACTCCTGTTTTCATCCTTTTTAAAAATGCTTAAACAAATTAAAACGACAGAAGCATTTATATCTAACAAATCATACAAATTTGTAACCCGAGCCAGTAACTGGAGTAATATCCAATTGATATAATCAATCGACTTACAATTCATTCGCTCATCGGTTGTAGCATATGTGTCGTGACATGAGTTTTTTTTTTTAATCGATTGACATACTTGTGGCTTGTTTTAATATTTGCTGGAATTGTTTGATCCCATTTGTCAAATGCAAGTACATGTATATTTAGACAACTGACTATATTTCGTAGATATTTTAAAAGTGTATCAAATGCGAGAACATTTTATTTTGACATGAAATATTATACTATCGATTAGCTGTACAAGTGCTTTTGTATAATGACTGGTAAAAGATACTTGGAGAATGTACACTACATCAAGTATGCCAATCGATCGATAAACAAGTCATTAAGCTCATAATTAAACTTAAATTATAACTTCATTTTTTTGTATGCAAAATATTATATTTTTGCTGTAAAAAGTAAGCAGTCTTCACTCCTGTTTTCATCCTTTTTAAAAATGCTTAAACAAATTAAAACGACAGAAGCATTTATATCTAACAAATCATACAAATTTGTAACCCGAGCCAGTAACTGGAGTAATATCCAATTTTTTTTTTGTTTTTTTTGTTTATATAATCGATTTACAATTCATTACGCTCATCGGTTGTAACATATGTGTCGTGACATAATGATTTTTTTTTTTTTTTAATCTATTGAAATACTTGTGGCTTGTTTTAATATTTGCTGGAGTTGTTTGATCACATTTGTCAAATGCAAGTTCATGTATATTTAAACCATTGTCTATTTATATTTCGTAGATATTTTAAAAATGTATTAAATGCGAGAACATTTTATTTTGACATGAAATATTATATTATCGATTAGCTGTACAAGTGCTTGTATAATGACTGGTAAAAGATACTTGGAGAATTTTAAAGCGTCATGTACACTACATCAAGTATGCCAATCGATCGATAAACAAGTCATTAAGCTCATAATTAAACTTAAATTATAACTTCATTTTTTTGTATGCAAAATATTATATTTTTGCTGTAAAAAGTAAGCAGTCTTCACTCCTGTTTTCATCCTTTTTAAAAATGCTTAAATTAAAACGACAGAAGCATTTATATCTAACAAATCATACAAATTTGTAACCCAAGCCAATAACTGGAGTAATATCCCATTTTTTTTTTCTTTTTATATAATCAATTGATTTACAATTCATTACGCTCATCGGTTGTAACATATGTGTCGTGACATAATGAGTTTTTTTTTAATCGATTGACATACTTGTGGCTTGTCTCAATATTTGCTGGAATTGTTTGATCCCATTTGTCAAATGCAAGTACATGTATATTTAGACCATTGACCATTTATACACTAAAGGAAAAAAGAAACTTATAAAAGTTCAAGAGATCACCAAATTAAATTCTCTGCATGGAAATGTACCAAATTTGGATATAATGTTGATTCAATGCATGGCTTTAAATGACAGTCAATAACAAAGTTTTCTTCAATGCCACAAAAGAAATGTGCACTGAAGCAAAGGACTCTCTAATCCCCAAGTCACAAAGACAAACTGCAGCCTTGTACACCATATGCATGTCAATGAATGAAACAAAAGAATTTCAAAAGGGATTTGCAAGTTCATATCCAAACAGATTAATAGCCAGTATGTCCACCTCTAGCTTGCTGGCAAGCTGTACACCGTCTTCGCATGCTTCCGATCAGATTCGCGATGGTAGCCTGGGGAACATTGTTCCATTCCTCTTGTAGTGCTGCAATGAGCGTCTCCCTATTGATGGGTTGATTGTCACGCCTTGACAGACGTCGACCAAGCTCTTCCCAGAGATGTTCAATTGGGGAAAGGTCTGGTGAACGGGCGAACCATGGCAGAACATCAATATCCTCTTGCTCGAGGGGTGCAAATCCCTTTTGAAATTCTTTTGTTTCATTCATTGACATGCATATGGTGTACAAGACTGCAGTTTATCTTTGTGACTTTGGGATTAGAGAGTCCTTTGTTTCAGTGCACATTTCTTTTGTGGCATTGAAGAAAACTTTTTGTTATTGACTGTCATTTAAAGCCATGCATTGAATCAACATTATATCCAAATTTGGTACATTTCCATGCAGAGAATTTAATTTGGTGATCTCTTGAACTTTTATAAGTTTCTTTTTTCCTTTAGTGTATTTCGTAGATATCTCAAGTGTTTCAAATGTGAGAACATCTTATTTTGACATGAAATATTATATTATCGATTAGCTGTACAAGTGCTTATATCGAAATGGTTCGCTCCTATTTTATTTACACTGGTTCAATATACTTTCTTTGAACGTAACCTCAACTGTAAGATCATTTTGTAAATTTTGTAAAAATTATAGTGTTGCACTGAGTATATTTACCTCTTCAATATGTTATTTATCATTGTACCTGAACTTCTAATTTGTTTGAATAAAAGTTTCTTTTGAAAAAAAAAAAACATATTCACACCACATAAACTTCACATGACGGGTTATCAAGTGATGTCCTCACAGGTCATCTAGAGGTCAGGACGTGCGCGTACGCGCGCGTCAAAATTTAAAAATGCTCAAAATCAAGTAGGATCAAGTCTGCACACGTTTCAGGTCATTTTCAGCATTTCAAAAATGTTCGTGCGTAAGCGTCCGCGAGCAAGTAACGTTAAAACGCTGTTTTTTCGATTGATTTGCAATTCCGACACTTTTCTTCATCATTTCCATCAACTTGGAATCAATTTAAATCAATAAGGTCGTACGGGCGCATCAAAGTTCAAAATCCGTGCGCGCGTCTATGGCGAAAATAACGTAAAAACTTGCAAAAACATGCCTCTACAAAATTAACTCTAGCTCTTTAAATAGTCCGTTGACCCCCAAATTTTTTGTCATCAGGTAGGGTATGAATCATAGATTTCATTTCATGTATCATTTGACCCTTATAAACATTATGACGTCATCAAAATGGCGCCAGAAGTCAAAATATCAATTTTTCGTGTTTTGACGTCATCACATTTATGCAAATGTGGCTCTAGATTCGTAATTATTGGTCGTTTTTCGCCCAGATTTTAATATGTTGTAGCTGAAGCAATTTCCTACAAAATCAATCACCACGGTTTTTCATTTTGACAACGGCATCATGTTCTAATTTTACGATATATATGGACATGTCAATTTCCACTGTTTTACACGTATTGTCTATGAGAAACGACTTCTGATGAAACCTTGATTCTGCATTCCCGTGTTCTTATTGTAAAACCTCGGTCATCCGTGCTCCAAATTCGCCCAGATTGGAATATGTCGTAGCCTGATAAAGATTCTTTGCATGTGGGTTAGGTTTTTTCAATCTGATGACGGGATCATTGTCAATTTTTAACTACAAAATGGGATTTGAGAATCCCGTTTTTCGTTTACGTATTATTTCTATGGGAAATATTTTGGTATATTGGTCAAAGCACTTGCCTCCCATTCCGGTGACCCAGGTTCGATCCCCGGTGGGTCCATTAATTTTTATTTTTTTTTTGCTTCTTTTTGCCTTTCATTTTACCATCATCTTCGACTATTATAACATAAACAATCACAAACCATGTAATAAACTGCCTTATTTTGCATGTTATGTCTATTAGAAATTAGTGAGCAGTATAGTTTGTGTACAACCCTATGGAAATTGTGATTCCCTGTCGTGTATTAGAGCTATGGGGTTTATCTCCCAAGTATCCAGAAATATCAGATAGTCCTATTTGATATCACAATTTCTCAAAATTGGCTTAGTCAATTATCTTCAAATTTTCGTCAGTCATCAGTCCTAATAAGGTCAAGTTCCCGCATCTTTTTTAAGGTCATGAGATTATTGTGACGTCATCTAGGCGCCATTTTCTACAAATCAAGTCATAGTCGTATCTTCATAAGGAAATGTCATTTCTGCTTCATATTTGGCATGGTCAAGGTCAATGTCATTCCAGTCATTGTCATCACCATTATCACCATCATCCTCCTCCTCCTCATCATCATTATCACCTTCATCACCATCATAATCATCTTCATCATAATCACCATCACCATCATCATGATTATCACCAACATCATCATTATCATCACCGTCGTGATCATCATCGCTATTATTATATCATCACCATCATCATTATATCATCACCATCATCATTATATCATCATCATCATAACCATCATCATTATATCATCTTCATCATCATAATCATCACCATTATCATCATCACCATAATCATCACCATTATCATCATCACCATAATAATTTTACAATGACCGTTTCACACATTTTGCTACATTCCTGTCCTCAAGAAGCATCTCCATTCATAGCATTCTTGACTTGACGTCATCCATGCGCCATTTTGTAAAAATCAACTTATGGTCGTATCTTCTTCACTAAATGTAATTTCTCTTTCATATTTTGCAGGTCAATGTCATTTCAGTCATTTCAGTCATGGTCATCACCATTATCATCATCATCATCATATCATCATGATTATCATCATTATCATCATCACTGTAATGATCACCATAATTTTACAATGACCGTTTCACACATTTTGCTACATTACTGTCCTCAAGAAGCATCTCCATTCATGGCATTCTTGACTTCCTATCTTCAGTTTAGTATTTCCCATTATTATGATCATCCTGATTACAATCATGATCATACAAATTGAAAGACAGACCACCTAATTCGTCCTGATGACGAATTAAATTTCTAGTTATTATTATATGCTAAATATGATGAAGAGATATCATGTTTTATATATAAATGTATGAATAATATTATAACAGGTGACCCGAACTTAGCATTTTTATTGAAAATGGTATTTTCACATTTTTTTTTATACAAGAGTTTCAGGCAGCCAATTACAGAATAAAATTTATTACTCTAAAATATTACCTTAATTAATAATTTTGATATTCAATGAGGTAAATGAACATAACTTTTTTTTTTAACCAGACAAATATCTACTTTTCTGATCATTTTGTGCCATGTCAATATCCTCTTTCTGTGAAGGATGCAGGGCCGTTATAGCAATATAAGCTAAAAGTTTGAGAATGAAATCCCAATGAAAGTTACGCTAATATTTAAGTCATCAGCATATTACTAGAAAGTTGAGACTATATCTCTATAATTTCGCTGTCCATGTTTTCTGGACTTTTATGTTACATGGAAAGATCTAGCCTGTGAACATAATGACTGAAATAAATTGGAATTTGTAAGTCAAAATACCTTCATCTTGATATTTAGTTAATCTAAGATTGTCATAATCGCTAAATTCAGCTTTCAGTCCCGTTCTTTAAATGATTGACCTGGGGATGGCGTTGCCATCGAAGCTAGGTCCAGCCCTATTATATAAAGTTCATGTTTATATTATATGTATTTGCTTTTCAGGTCTTCACAGGGATTAGGGTTGCGTTTTAGGAAATATTTTATTCACGTTTGAGGGACGAATTAGGGAATAAGTTAAACACATTCTTCTTGATTGTGTTGATTTTTCTCATATTCGAACCAAGTACTATACTGTTACTGACTTGAAAACATTATTCAGAGATATTCCTCAATCAAATATAATAGAATATCTTAAAGAGATTAAACCTTTTGTTCAATTTTGAAAAAAATATGCAATATATATGCATGTATATCTAAAATCGAACATTTATGAAAAAAGGACAATGCAACCCAATACATACACAATATGCGATACTTTTAACATGGTAATGTTGTTCATGAGTACTCTGTACTAGGAAAAACTTATGGTATTTCAAATTGCATCTTTTTGGTTCTTTTTGAAACGTGAATGTCTTCCTTAAGACAACGATCGAGTATGTTGGGTAGAGTGGACGACCTCTGGTCCGTGCTTGAGTCATCTTAGGGGGCCTTAAGTCCCTGATTAGCTATATACATAACATACCTTGTAAGAGCCGATAAGATGGCACATTAGATGGGGTAGGGGATCCGTACCATCTACCACACAGAAAGTTCGTCCAAAACATCCAAAAAGAAAGTAAATTGCATACATAAATATCATTCGTTTTTAAGTCCTTTTAAAAGTAATTCTACTCATGGAATTCTATGTACTATGGATATTAAACTCTAAAACAAAATGAAAGCTCAAAACATGCACTCTGCTTTACAAAGGAAAATGTTATACATAAGTGAACCGGGTGCTGGGGTCTATGGTGGATACTCATCTGCTGTAGGTCATCGGTTGGACTCTCACTCATCCCACAACAGATCATGCACGTGGTGGTATTTTTTCATCACGGTAGTCGGTGGTTGGTGTCTGATCCTTCTCGGTTAGTCATTGGGAGTGGCTAGGTTCTAGCTCTTCGCCCAGTTGGCTAGTAACTCAGTAACTCGGGGATCTACTTGAGAAGTAAGTCCTTGGCAGAAAGAAACTCTTTTATACTATTTTATGATAAAAAAAAATAAATTGATGTTAGTCCAGTTGGACATTGAATAAAGTCTATACAAAACCAATTATTGTGATCTGAATTTCAGAACTAAAGACTTATTATACATGTATAACATCAGTCAAAAGTTTACGTAAAGTTTATAAGAACGCTTTAATGAAATTTTTAACTTTGTATATATTAATGTCAGACACTTATATGACACTGTTGTGTTGATAGTGTCGTTAAAATTTTACCAATCAATCGATGTCTTATTGGGCACGCTCGAATTAGTTTTTTTTACTGCGCAGTGAACCAGCCCCAGTATGTAATAGCTGCCACTGCCCTCTAACAATTAAGCACATTCTGTTGGAATGCAAAGATTTTGCTCACATCAGAAAATGTTATCACCATGCTACCTCTATTATAGGCAGCTTTTTACCTCTGTCAATATACCAAACATTTTAGAATTCTTGAAAAGATCTGGTATCTTTTATAGCATATAGTCTATCATGTTATAGATATTTTACTTTTTACTGTGGTATAGTGTATTATTAATCATATTGCAATGTAATCCCACAATATTTAAACATAAAGTATCACTCTCATAATCAAATATACGTACTATGTCCCAATATAGCCCAATAAGGTGCTGACGGGGCGTTAAACAAAACAAAAAAAATGCCCCCTTATATGGGTCTTTTCCCTACTACCCCCCCCCCCCCCCTCGAACACCCGTCACCCTCGGCGCGATGGGAGACGGGAGTAGTATCCTATACGTATTCATATCATAGTAGAAATACTTTCGAAGAAAATTTGTGTGTGTGGGGGGGGGGGGGGTCTCCTTCTTTACACCGTGGCAACCGATATTCGTAAGTGACGTGATCTCCTACACCTCCCCTACCCGAATGATGTCTACAGATCGGTTTAGTCAGTCATAAGGAATGAATTATATATTTGAGGCGATATATACAATAACATATTTCCAACGGTATGAGGCAGTGGCGTATTTATGGGGGGCAGAGGGGACACGTGCCCCGGGTGGCACTTGAAGGGGGGGGGGGGGCAAAAATGAAAAAGAAAGAAAAGGGCGAGAAATACAATGAATGTTATGGTCTTTTAGGGTTATTTGCGCCCCAGTCAAGGACAAAAGGCGTAAGAAATTGTCTTTTATAGGGTTTGTAATATGTATAATAATTGGAGGGGTAGAATATACAGTTGCGGATACCACTAAAGTTTGTTACAAAGTTTGTCCCCTGAATCCCGAATACAAACTATTGATCAAGAATTATTTACATACAAGCCTGAAAATAGTGCAATGGCGCCTCTTCCCTGAACACAATATCTGGTTGCAACCCTAAACCTCTCCCAGCTGTTCAAAGTACTTTCAAACTTGCTGCATATATTTCTTGACTCTTCGACATTAATGAAAGATACTTGTTAATCCCTAGGCTAATCTTTCATATTTTTCTCTTTCCTCATTTACCACCCCCTCTCTCTCTCTGTCTCTCCTTTTTTCTTATTTTCTTTCCTTTGTTAACATGACCCCAGTTATGTCCCTCCTGGCTTTTCGTATAATACAATTCTAGCTGATTATGTTTGTTTAAATTACAGGAGAAGATCTAGATGAAATGAAGCTGAAGTCAGTCCTAGGCCTCTGGGGTATGGATGAAATCATCGAAAACGAGAACAGTAAGTTAAACACAGTAATTCTATTTGCTCACGCTTGCACACGAGACGACATTCCTTGCATGATTACGCCAAGGTAATCAGTGAATACGCCTGTAATTCAAGCAATGTGTGCACTATACATTTTACATTCAATGTGTTCACGATTTAACACATGTCGCGTCAGACACCGCATCAGTCACTGACCCAGTCCTGTGTCAGTAAATGACGTCACGTGTGCAACGCAAAACGCAACTGTATTAAGACCAGCTCACACGAGGCGTCATTTCCGACGTAAAGACCGCGTTGACCACTCCAAACATTGTTCAATACTCATTAGGGAGCTTACGAAACGGGACGGGAGAGTTAACCGACTGTGACGGTCCTCGCACACTCCCGTCTTGTTTTTCTATCAAGTTATTATGAAAAGTAGACGCACTGCAGTGTTCACGCCCACAATCGTTTGACTCCCCGTCTTCATAGGCTCCCGTCCTGAAATCGTAAGCTCATATTTGCGTCCTTGGGGACGGGAAGCGATTGTGGGCGTGAACACTCCAGTGCGTCGCCGTGTACTTTTTCTTAAAGTAGAACTTTAATGATTTTAAATATTGGCTTAATAATTATTATTGCATAGATGGCATAAATTAAACAAGGTTATCCAAATTCAACGCTTGGAAACATTTGAAGTAATGATTATTATCAATTATAAAACGGTAAAATACAGCCCCCGATATAGCAGCTGAAGAGCTCCTCGAACGCTGCTGAGATATGTGACGACACACCATGGACCAGTCCTGTCTAAGCAGACGATGTCCCATAACATCTTACACATTTTTCAGAGCCTATTTTGTCATCTCCTCTTCACTTATTTCGTCTTAATGTTAGTCTGTTGCCTCACTCTTAACTTCGTGTATGGTATTATTTTGATGAAAAATGCAGCGTTAAAAAAATAAAGGAATCAGTCACTTGTAAACAAAATAAGACGCCATTGTATTATCAGCTGCTTGCACCGGGGCATGTTCGGCGTTTCAAGAGGGAACGAATACCATCCTGCTATTATTCGGAGGGCTTTTCAATTTGAAAGTGGGGTTTATTTCATTGATCATTGACCCTTCTCCTGTGTATTTACAATCAAACGGTTTTAGCTATCAGAATCAGTTTCACTTTCCCTTTATAATGGTGTGAAATAAGGTCATGTTTAAATACACCAAATTCTTTATAATTTCATAAATAATTGCATTGCAATTCCGTTCATTCATTATAGGACGTCGTCTGCTTAAGCAGGATCGATCCGAGTGTGACGACATCAATACATCGCTATATTTCTGGCGAATCCTCGGATATTCCAGATGCTGAGAAGAGCTTTTATTTGTGTTTTTATAATCATCAGATACGCAGTTGACATAAAACTTATACGATTGCCATCTGTAAGCTTCCCAGTTTCTAGTGATACATTAATTGCCATATTTGTGATTTTCTTTCAATAGCTACTTTAACTTGACAGAAAAACAAGACGGGAGTGTGCGAGGACCGTCACGGTCGGTTAACTCTCCCCTAGCCTTTTGACAAGGCCCTCGTGACTTGGCTATTTTTCTCGGCAAGTAAGCTAGTAGTGGCTGCATAACAAGACACGTGCAAGCTACAGTACATCAATCATGGAAAGCAAGCCCCGCAGATACCGCTGTGATTGGTCGATAATCCTCGGTAGGCGTGTTAGCATACGAATGTCAACTCGTGAATAATTCATATCGGACGATGGAAACCCAGGTTCAAAAATGCCTCGCGACTAAAGTCGCTCAATCGCGCGTTCACCCGGGCCGTGTTGGTTCTTTTCATCGCCGGCTAGTCTCATCTCAGGATGACGAGGAAAATAGCCAAGTCACGAGGCCTTGTCAAAAGGCTAACTCTCCCCCGTCCTGTTACCCACCGTCCCGTTTCCTAAGCTCCCTAATAAGATTCATGCCGGTACAGTGCAAACGTAATGAACGAAAGGCACAAGGCACGCCATGAACGCTTTCAAAGTTTCTGTATGCGCTCATATTCACTCATTTATCTGCATGCATGTTTCCGCTGTTCCTATACGGCGAGAAAAGAAAATCAAACCGGTTCAATTTCATTTTTTCATATACTGCGTATATATATTTCTAGGTCATAACAATACATATACGTTTACAATATATATTTATGTTCATAATAATCTATATATATTACGCTAAGGATTTGTGGCCCTTTTTTTTTGGGGGGGGGGGGTTGAATAGGTGCCTCCCCTGGCCCTTTCGGTCCCCACCTTTTGGTACCCACGGGCGGGGAATGGTTCTTTGAGTGGTGGGAGGCACTTAAGGGCTGAAGTGCCGTCCATATTTCATAATTTCATTTTTAAACATTGAATTTCCGGAGGGAGTTATAATTCTGCCAACCCATGAAGCGGGTTTGTAGCTTAATGCCCAACCCATACCCTTTACCTGTAAAGGGGTGAAACCTCAATTGGTGTAACCTATTGGTGTATTGCCAAATTAGAACAGCGAGACGTGTATATACTCCAAGCATAGACTCCAAGGCCATATCCGCATGTATGGCTCCAATGTATACGACGCAACACACGTGTTATTCGTTCGCACAAGCACATGTACACACTATGAACACGATGACAAAAGAGAGCGGACAAAATATACAGATTGTACCCTCCACAATTGTTATAGTAGACAAAAGAACATCCCTTCATTGCTATTATGTAAAATAAGTAGAACAGGTGAATATGCATGTGACACCTGTTCTTAATATTTTTACATAATAGCAATGAAGGGATGTTTGTTTGTACCTTCCACACTGGTTCTGGTAGACAATGAGGAGCTGTATATTTTGTCCGCTCCTTTGTTTGCCATGTTCATAGTGACAGGCACGGTACTATGTTTCACGCATAGAGTTATACTTACACGGTAGTCGCCGGGGGGGATGTCTCATTGAGGCCGGTACATCATCCACTTGCAAACGGATAAAAAGGGTACATTTTCAGCAATAAGCGCATAACCCGGGTAACGCGTTTAAGGTATAAAAAAAGCAAACTCGAGAAAAAGGGTACCAAATCCAGAGACTGATAAGATCTTGCGGAAGGAGTTGGGGTATCTATTAATATAATTATTACGCTAAGGATTTGGGGCCCCTTTTTTGGTTCAAATAGGCTCCTCCCCTGGCCTTGAGGGCTTTTGCTAAACAGTCGGGTAACGTCGCGTCGCGTTGGTAGAAATTTTCGAACATTTTTCAGGAAGGTGTCTTCAAGGGGACAAATTGAAAAAGAGTCCATCTCAGTATGATTTTCCCGTTTTCAGGCTAAAAACGACAAACAAGGGAATAAAGAAAACAATAGAAGGATAATGCAAAGAAATACATGAACTATAAAGAGAGAATAGAAGGGTAGGAAGGATGGAAGAAAATATGATGAAAGGAAACAAAGAATACAACAAAAGGAAAGTTGGAAAGTAAAAATAAGTGGATAAAAACAAAGAATAACATAAAGAAAGATAGAGATATAAATGATAAACGGATAAAGATATTAAGAGTAACATAAGGAAAGATAGAAGAGAAGATGATAATTTGAATAAAGGAATAACATAACGAAAGAAAAGATGAAAGGAAAACAAAATGATAGGATAAAAGCAAAGAATGTTTTAAGGAAAGTAAGTAAAGATGGGAAGCAGAAAATAATTTTAAAAAGAATAATATGAAAGATAGAGAGAGAAATGATAGGATAAAAAAAGTTTAACTTATTATAAAGAAAGACAGAGAGAAAAATGATAGAAGGATAAAGATTAACGTGAGGAAGGTAGGGGAGAAAATGATAACAGGAAACAAAGAATATCATAACGAGAGGAAGGATGGAAAGATAATTGATAGAAGGATAAAAGCAAGAAATGACAAAGCGAGAGATAGAGAGAAAAATGATAAAAAGATAAATATAAACATGAAGAAAGGTGGAAGAGAAGATGATAAAAGGGAAGAAAGAATAACAAAGTGAAGATGGAAAGCAATAAAAAAAAGAGGATAAAAAGAATAAATATAAACAGTAACATTATGAAAGATGGAAAACAAAATGATAAAAGCAATAAAAGAATAACGTAATGAAAGGAAAGGTGGAAAGAAAAAAATAATAAAAGGATTAAAAACAACTGAATTAGCAATTACGCGATGCGTAATATAATTATGTCCCCGCCAGAAGTGTAGATCTGTGGAATGGCTGTTAATTTATGTAATTTCTGATAGAACCTTGAAGATAAATGTGAGAAATGAATTATCAAATTAATGTTTTATGATTACAAATGCATTTTCTGTTGATTTTGAATAAATTACAATAAATTTGCATAATTAATGAATTTCAAAATTCTGTGTAGAGGTTTGACAGCCCCTACCCAGCCCTATCAGATAAAACAATCAGATTCAAAATACGGTGTGAAATAGAGGAGAAGTAGCATTTTTCGTCGATTTTGAATAAATTTGCATAATTGATGAATTTCATGATTTTGTGTAGAAGTTTGGAATCCCCCACTCAGCCCTATCAGATAAAACAATCAGAATCAAAATCGGCCAAGAAATGACGGAGAAGTAGCATTTTCTAACGTTTTGAGCACACACGGACGGACGGACGGACGGACGGACCTTTTGCTGCATTCTTTGTTTCCTTTCATCATATTTTCTTCCATCCTTCCTACCCTTCTATTCTCTCTTTATAGTTCATGTTTTTCTTTGCATTATCCTTCTATTGTTTTCTTTATTCCCTTGTTTGTCGTTTTTAGCCTGAAAATGGGAAAAATCATACCGAGATGGACTCTTTTTCAATTTGTCCCCTTGAAGACACCTTCCTGAAAAATGTTCGAAAATTTCTACCAACGCGACGCGACGTTACCCGACTGTTTAGCAAAAGCCGCCTTGAGTCGGTCCCCGCCTTTTGGTACCCACGGGCGGGGAATGGTTCTTAGAGTGGGGGGAGGCACTTCTTAAGGGCTGACGTGCTGTCCATATTTCATAATTTCATTTTTTTATTTCCGGAGGGAGTAATTATAGAACAGCCTGACGTGTATACTCCAAGCCCATATCCGCATGCATGGATGGCTTCAATGTACACTATATACGGCGCAACAACACACGTGTTACAGGTCATACAGGTAGGCCTACATGTACTATGTTTCACGCATAGAGTTCATTTTGAAGCTTCATGGTCACACACACAGTTTAGTGTGTATGTAACTATGGTTTCACGACGTTCGCTACGGGTACGGTATAGTCTGCAAGCACAGACCCTAATTTGACACTTTAATAGAAAATCTGATAAGAAGATCCGCGAAAGGGAAGGGGGAGAAGTTGATAATGATGTTAGGCCTAAATATATATGATGTAAAATACCAAGCAAGATATAAAAGCGCCGTTAACAGTATAAAAATAGGGGATAGACGGGTTTCCCTGTTTAGGGTATCAAAATCTGCCCCTACTTCAATCTGCTTATTAATTCAGCAAGTGATTTACGTGGATAATGTACAGGTCTCAATGACACCCCCCCCCCCCCCCCCCCGACTTTACCCGACTTTTTTTCTTATTCACTTGATTATCGAGACAAATATACGGTACGGTGATTAATCATACACACAGCTAGCACCCGTGGATGTCCACGGGCTGCTTCTGCTAGTAGTTCTATAATGTGCTCCAAATTAGGTTACATTTCTTTTACGGTTCCTTTTTGGCTAAAAAGAGGTCTACGATGATGTAGGCCTAATCCTCAAATATAGGATGTAAAATACCAAGCAAGATATAAAATCGCCGTTAATGGTATAAAAATCGAGAGATAGACGGGTTTCCCTGTTTAGGGTATCAAAATCTGCCCCTACTTCAATCTGCTTTTTAAGTCAGCAAGTGATTTACGCGGATAATGTACAGGTCTCAATGAGACATCCCCTGGCCCGGGGGCGGTCGTCGCGATCGATTCGGACTTTTCTGCCTTTTTTTGGTAAATTCGGCTCCTTTGGAACTTTCATTATGTAAGCATTCCGTGTGTGTGTGTGTGTGTAATTGGGTTTTTACAGACGTGTATCAATCAGATATGATTATTTACGTCTGGGACCGACCTTTAACGTCACCATCCGAAAGACGTGACTCAGTCTCGAACCTGGGTCCGCTGAATCAGTTTATAACTTCCACTGGTAGCTAAATTACAGGCGCACGCCACAACGCCCAGTTACTTTCTAAATTGAACTTTCAAACAGGTTTTTTTTTTAATTAATTTATTCATTTATCTTTGGAGGTGAATGTATGGGGTTGGGGTTGGGGTTGGGGTTAGGGTTCAGGGTTTACATAACCGCACAATTGGACGGCTGTCGCATAAGTCATTACTATTTTCAACAACTAACTTGACATGATAGGGAAAATGGCCCTCATACCGTTGGAAACATGTTATTTTATCTGGCCTCAAATATATTATTCATTCCCTTATGACAGACTAAACCGATCTGAAGACATCATACGGGGAGGGGAGGTGTAGTAGATCACACCACTTGGGAATATCGACCCCCCCCCCCCCCTCCCCCACCCACCAAAATTTCCTTCGAAAATATTCCTAAGTGACGTGATCTCCTACACCTCCCCTACCCGAATGATGTCTACAGATAGTTTTAGTCTTTAAAAAGGAATGAATAATATATTTGAGGCCATATAAAATAACATGTTTCCAACGGTATGAGGCAGTGGCGTATTTATGGGGGCAGAGGGGACACGTGCCCCGGGCGGCAATTGAAGGGGGGGGGGGCAAAAAACGCAAAATAGAGAAAGAAAAGAGCGAGAAATACAATAAATGTTATGGTCTTTTAGTGTTATTTGTGTTCCAGTCAAGGACAAAAGGCGTAAGAAATTGTCTTTTATAGGGTTTGTAATATAATATGGGTAATAATTGGAAGGGTAGAATATACAGTTACGGATACCACTGGAGTGAGTTACAAGGTTTGGCCCCTGAATCCCGAATACAAACCCTTGATCAAGAATTATTTACATACAAGCCTGAAAATAGTGCAATCGCGCCTCTTCCCTGAACACAATATCTGGTTGCAACCCTAAACTTCTCCCGGCTGTTCAAAGTGCCTTCAAACTTGCCGCATATATTTCTTGACTCTTCGACATTAATGAAAGATAATTGTTAATCTCGAGGCTAATCTTTCATATTTTTCTCTTTCCTCATTTACCACCCCCCCTCTCTCTCTCTCTCTCTCTCTCTCTCGCTCGCTCTTTCCTTTTTTTCTTATTTTCTTTTTACCCTTTGTTCACTGTCCGATTTGGGGTCATGTTATGTCCTTCCTGGCTTTTCGTATAATACAATTGTAGCTAATTATGTTTTAAATTCTAGAAAATAAGCCGAAGTCACTCCTCTAGGACGCTTGGATGCAACAATTCCAGACCCAGCACGGTAAGTTAAACCAGTAATTCTATTTGCTCACGCTTGCACACGAGGCGATATTCCTTGCATTATTACGCTAAGGTAATCAGGGGCGGTCGTCGCGATCGATTCGGACTTTTCTGCCATTTATTTGTAAAAAATTCGGCTCCTTTGGAACTTTCATTATGTAAGCATTCCATTACTTTCTAAATTGAACTTTCAACAGGTAATTTTTTTTAGCTCACCTGAGCCTAAGGCTCGAGTGAGCTATTGCGATGGAAATTTGTCCGTCGTCCGTCGTGCGTCGTCCGTCGTCCGTTAACTTTTTACATTTTCATCTTCTTCTCCAAAACCCATGATCGGAATTCAACCAAACTTGGTAGGAATCATCCTTAGGGGTAGGGGACCCAAAGTTGCTAAAATGGTACATGTGGCCCCCAGGGGGGCCCAGGGGGAGGGCCCCCAATTGTAAAAGCTGTGTAAATTTCAAACATCTTCTTCTCCAGAACCAGGCATAGCTCAGACTTGGTATTGTGTATGGAGATACCTCTATAGATGAAGAATGAATGTTGTTCATGAAATTTCTCTGAGTGGCCCTATAGGGGCCTGTGGGGGTAACATACTGGAGGGGGGGGGGGGGCGCTGCCAGGCAAAATGTACATTCTGATCTTCTTCTCCAAAACACATGATCGGAATTCAACCAAACTTGGTAGGAATCATCCTTAGGGGTAGGGGACCCAAAGTTGCTAAAATGGTACATGTGGCCCCCAGGGGGGCCCCGGGGGAGGGCCCCCAATTGTAAAAGCTATGTAAATTTCAAACATCTTCTTCTCCAGAACCAGGCATAGCTCAGACTTGGTATTGTGTATGGAGATACCTCTATAGATGAAGAATGAATATTGTTCATGAAATTTCTCTGAGTGGCCCTATAGGGGCCCTGCGGGGGTAACATACTGGAGGGGGGGGGGGCGCTGCCAGGCAAAATGTACATTCTGATCTTCTTCTCCAAAACACATGATCGGAATTCAACCAAACTTGGTAGGAATCATCCTTAGGGGTAGGGGACCCAAAGTTGCTAAAATGGTACATGTGGCCCCCAGGGGGCCCAGGGGGAGGGCCCCCAATTGTAAAAGCTATGTAAATTTCAAACATCTTCTTCTCCAGAACCAGGCATAGCTCAGACTTGGTATTGTGTATGGAGATACCTCTATAGATGAAGAATGAATATTGTTCATGAAATTTCTCTGAGTGGCCCTATAGGGCCCCTGTGGGGGTAACATACTGGAGGGGGGGGGGGGCCCTGCCAGGCAAAATGTACATTCTGATCTTCTCCAAAACACATGATCGGAATTCAACCAAACTTGGTAGGAATCATCCTTAGGGGTAGGGGATTCAAATAATACATGACATTGTAGACCATGGGGGTGGGGGGGGGGAATTATGTTAATTTCTAACATCATCTCACATCCTCCTAGTTTAAATTTCTAACATATCTCCTGGTGGTGCTAGAGAGAACATGCACCAGATGTGAATTGATCCACCTCAGGTGAGCGTCGTGCCCCCTGGGGCTCTTGTTTAAATTATCTTTTTATGCTCTTTTTTTAATTTATTAATTTATTCATTTATCTTTGGAGGTGAAGGCTTGGGGTTGGGGTTAGGGTTTAGAGTTAGGGTTTAACTAACCGCACAATTGGACGGCTGTCGCATAAGTCATTACTATTTTCAACAACTAACTTGACATGAAAGGGAAAATGGCCCTCGTACCGTTGGGAATATGTTATTTTATCTGGCCTCAAATATATTATTCATTCCCTTATGACAGACTAAACCGATCTGTAGACATCATTCGGGGAGGGGAGGTGTAGCAGATCACATCACTTGGGAATATTGATTGCCACGGTGTAAAGATGAAGACCCCCCCCCCCCCCCCCACCAAAATTTCCTTCGAAAATATTTCCACAATAATATGAATACGTATAGGATATTACTCCCGTCTCCCCTCTCGCTGGGGGTGACGGGAGTAATATCCTATACGTATTCATATCCTTGTGGAAATATTTTCGAAGGAAATTTTGGTGCGATTTATTCGAATCACAACTGTGTACTTAAGATATAGGAGTCGCGATTGATTCTAAGTTTCGATCGATCAGAATAAATCAAAACTCTCTATACGATGGGGGGCCCCGGTCTCTTTATTTGTCCCTTGTTTATTCAAGGATACAAAGATTGTCCCCCAAAATTCTATCAAAATAAACAAATTGTTTCTCGCGTCAGCAAATGAGGCCCCGCGTACGGTCAGTTATTTTTATCGACAACTGTTATAAGCTACTGAAATCCTTGAATCTGATTGACTGAGAGACAGTTTGGCAGTAAAAATCACGGACAAAACGCTTGATGAAACCTCCCCTGGTTTTTACTTGCAATGGGTACAGTATTATGATACGAGGTGAAGAGGTTACTCCTTGTTTATACTAGGCGCTTCTCAAACGATTGGACCACTTTATACACCTCCGTCACATTGACCAGACCGACACCAGACTGCCCAAATGGCCAATATTCTGTGCCCTATCGTTCGGATAGGGTCAGTCGTGCGGTGTGATTGGGATATTAATCCAAGTTTAATTCTGGTCTAAAGTAGTCCGATTTTATGAATTCAAATTAAGTAATTCCAAAAGTATACTTGTCGATGAAGGCTAGGTAGTTCAGATGCACAAAATCATTCTAAATATTATCTGACGTATATAGGATCTGTGTGTTGGTTGTTTGTTTAATTTTCTCTTCTGTTGTCTCGTCCTTTGTTTCTGCATATTGCTTTGTTTTTCATTTTCCTTGTAAATAGATAATGGGATGGTTGTAAAGTATGAGTCGCTGTATGATGCATCTTGCATGAGCAAGCTCTTATTGATCCCCCAAACCCCTTTGACACCTGTTTGATGCCGTTCAATTATCTTATGTTTTCTCTTTTTTCGTCGTTTTCGTTTTTTTTTTTGTTTTTTTGTTTGGTAATTAAACAATCAAATGCTTTTGTCTTCCAACAGTAGGCCTACCCCGTGATGAGAAGTTCGAAGCCAAAGAAGACGACTTGAACGAGTTCGAGAAACAGAAAGACATGAGCATGTAGCAGATGGAGATCTTGGAGCACTATCTCAATCTCCTATAGTTGAATAAATGGGGGACAGTCCATGTCGTTTTCTAAAGGTTTATATTTTGGACTTAAAAATCTTCGAATATTGAACCCTTTTTCATTTTTCATAACTATGAACCTTCGGAATAATAAACCTCGTTTCATTTTCAGCATTACGAAACTTCGGATAAACGAACCCACAGAATAATCCAACAAGTGTTCTGAATAATGAACCCCTTGGTATGGGAAATATTTGTTACGGAATTATGAACCTTCGGGGAAAAAACCGAGTGCTTCTCCTGTTTTATCAAATTAGTTACATTGATTTATAACTTTTTCCTTTTTTTCACAAAGACTCCAACCAAATAAATTATGATATGCAGTATTCCTGTTCATATGTCTTTTTCTTGTAACTTTTCATGTAACACATTCTCAATGCTTTCAAGAAATAAACTTGGCCTTTTACGGTTTGTTTCCACTAATGATGTTTCCTTTTTTGTTCGTGTACTCACTGTAACTTTCAACCTTGAGTCGATACAGGAGGGAAGGGTGGTATGTCCCCTCTGGATCCGAAGCCCCAAAACAGGCTCTCACTGTCGGTAGTATCCACTAGAGGCGGAGTAGCCTCCCTCCCCGCCCTCTCACTCTTGGTGGTCTTCTTTATTTTTAAGAAGGTAAAATGAAATAGGGAAACAGACCAAGAAAATAAAAGGGATTTTTAGTAAAACAATATTAGTTTAAAGAAGAGAAAGAAAGGAAGAAAGATCAGAGAAAATAAAAACAGTACGCAGAGGGGAGTGAGAGAGAGAGAGAGGGGGGGGGGAGGGAGGGGAGGGGAGGAGGGGAGAAAGAGATGGCGTGAGAGAGATAGTGGAGAGAAGGAGATGGTACAACCCGCAGACCAGGGGTGTCGATCCGTGTTCACGATTGGGCGGGGGGGGGGGGGATGACCGACGACGGAGCGAAGGGATTATGGCGCCTGGGGCAACAAATTGAGGTACCCCCCCCCCCCGAGTGTCCCAAATTTATCTAAGTTAGCGAGGGTGCAAAGCGACCGAGCTGCAAATTTATCAATTTTAAAAAACGTAATTTCTTGTGCATTTTACCCAGGAAATTTTGCAATTGAGCGGTAAAGAATCTCGAATTTTATACATTGATAAACGGTTTTCTATTCACTCACTTCTACAATCGGAAGCAAACTAAAGGAAACCCTATATAGGCTTGAGAAAGAGTTAAGAATTCAGCAAGGCTACCTAAATTTGAGATTTCTGTCAAAGGTTGAACCTTTGCAAATGCTGTTTTATACACTTTATCCTATATTGGGGCGCAATATTTAGCAGGAGTCATATGAAACTTACATGATATAGCGAACAAAGCATTTACATCTTTATTTTTTTCAAATTTTGAACCCTTGAAGGCTATTTAAGAACTATATAGGCCTACTGGAGGCACGAAATTACGAGATCTTGAACGAAAATAATTATGCGAGGGGGCAAAACGACCGAACTTTGGAAAATTTTCGCATTTCAAACCTTCAAAAACTAGATTTCTACTGCACTTTTTCAAAAATCTGTCTGTAAAACTTGCAGTTTAGAGCATCCCAAAAAGCTTGTTTTTAATGGAAAGAAAGAATGCACGGATCTACACAAATGGACGAAACCCCTCAATTGAGAATAACAACGCGAGCGAACGAATTTTCTTCGATATTTTCGCATTGATATTATGGCATCTTATTTCCTTACTTCTAATCATTAAAGAATGTGATGGTATTTTCAGATCAAACATAATGAATTTGGATAATTATTAGTTTTAAGTTAATGTATCAGAATTCTTATTTATTTCATCCAAAATTTTTTTTTTTTTTTTTTTTGGGGGGGGGGGGGGGGGGTAATACAGGCCATCCCCGTACCTCAATTTTTTTTTTTGATATATACCCCCATGCCGCAGACGACCGCGCTTAGATATGATTTTAAGAGTGTAACGAGATGTTTGTGTCTGGTTGTGCCAGGTTGTGCCAGGAGTGAGACTACAGCCCATAAGACCGGTAATGTCGGTCTGGCGGACCTTCTGAAAAGTCATTAGAAGGGGCCATGATATTGGCCTTTTGATAACTTTTCTGACGGTTCACGAGACGAACATTACTGGTATAACGGACTATCAGACTCGTGAGCTGTGACCGGGATGTCTGGGGGTGGCTATGTGGGAGAGGGTCTGTGGATATGTGTGTAGGGATGTGCCTGTGTGCGTGAATTTCTTTAGGTGGGTAGAAAAGTCAGACGAGTTATGGGGAAAAGTTAAGAGAGAGAGCGAGCTGCGGTGGCATTTAGACATGAGCATAGAAATGAGATAAAGAAGTAGGTTAAAAGGTTGAGTCCGAAGCCGATTATCGATAATCTGATAAAATAGGTGTGGATAACATATAGAAATGTTGATGTCAGGTGATATAAATCTAAGAAGCATCCCGGGTTTCGTAAAAGGGAAGCACAATGCCGATAAAAAATATCTGGCAACCAAAAATTAAAATTAAAAAGGTTATTTAATTTTGCAAGTGAATTTTGTGTCGAAAATAAGAAAATGGGGTACATTTTTTTATTTGTTTTGGAATCCAATATGCCTCTTGGTTTTATACAATTCGGTTCAATTAAATTAAATTAAGATTATATAAATCACAGGAGCATCCAGGGTTTAGTATAAAAGAGGAGCACAATACAACAAAAAATATCTGAAAAGCATAAAACAATAGATAAAAATAGAAACGGCTATCACATTTCCGCCCTTAACTGTTTTTTTTTGTCGAAAATATGAAAAGCGGGTACCTTTTTTGGCTGAATACTGAATTAAGGAAGGTCAACCTCATGGTTGATTTCTAATAAGCTTGTATTAAACATAAACAAAACGCATTATATGATTTTCTCAAATAAGTCAATCAATTATGATAGAATAGTTATTTCCTTAGATAACACTATTATTAGTCGTTCTACTTCATTGAAATTCTTAGGTGTTACTATTGATAATAAATTATCTTGGAATGATCACATTGACTTAATCTGTACCAAAATTTCAAAGAATATAGGCATATTATACAAACTCAAGTACTTCCCCAAAAAATATTATTAATGATTTACAATGCTTTAATATCCCCATACCTTCAGTATTGTAATATTGCCTGGGGTTCTTCAACTAATTATTCTATGTCTAGATTATTCAGACTGCAAAAGAGAGCTATTAGAATCGTTTCTCATGCCAGTTTCCTTGCTCATACTACCCCATTATTTGCTCATTTAAAATTATTAAATGTATTTGATCTTTCCGATTTTAACTTTGCAATTTTCATGTATTTGTGCTTTAACAAAAATATCCCACTAAGTATCTCTAACAAATTCTGTATCAATGCCCAATTTCACTCATACAATACACGTAGTTCCTACCACTTTCATTTACCGTTGACGAGAGTTAATGTCGCAAAACACTCTATTTTCTACAAGGGGCCCATAATCTGGAATAATTTACCCTTACATATCAAATGTAGTCCTTCTCTTAAAGTCTTCAAAAGGAGGTTGAAATCGCTCATACTGGATACTTATAATACTTAGTTTACTTATCTATGTTCAGGCTTTACTCTTATTTTGTATTGTTTGTTTTAGTTTCTGTTATGGTTTCTCAGTTTTGCTTTTTAGCTTGTATGTATAAATTAATATGAATGATGTTGTTTATCTTCTGTTGGTGGCAGCACCAATAAGGCTATTTTGACTTCCTAATCTGTCTCCCCATTCTACATTATTATACTTTGGTTGTTATGTAAATTTTGCAAATGTACTTTATTATGAATGGATGAAATAAATATATGAATGAAAAAAAAATGAAAAAAATGTGGGCTTTAGATATGCCATTAGGGTTTTATTGAATTCAGGGGAGCACAGGAACAAGTTATTTCTACAAAACTTGGAAAGGGCAATTCAATCTGTATAAAGCCCTAAATGCAAATGTAGATTAATGTCTTGCCAAGGACATTAGTGCCGCGGCGGGACTCGAACCACGAACCATGAGATCCACCATCCGGCGACGTATCCTCTAGATAATAGAACCAATTTGCTATTTAATTAATTCGTGAAAACGTGCCATGAAGTGCATGTTAGAGACCTAGAACCATCTTTTTGCAAGCACTCTTTCCTTATCGTGTTCTTTGTTTTGACGGGTTAACCCGTTGACTACTGAATTATCTTATTCCCAAAGACTTTACACAGGGACCATCCGGTTCCCGTGTGCAATTTAAAGGGCAATCCAACCTTGGTAATAAGTTGATTTGTGTGAAAGCAGAAAAATAAGAAAAACAGGATGGTGAAATTTTGAAAGAAATCGGACAAGGAATAAGAAAGTTATGGATGTTTGAAAAATGAGATCACTACATCTATGCGAATCTCAAATTGGCAATTTGGTGAGTCGATTGTGACATACTTGTGGACAACTCTCCCATTTGTCGTACACAAATTTATCATTAATTTGCGGTTTTCTCCGAAGCACCTTTACCCTCGGGGCAGTACTCAAAATATATTGGAGATAGCATATTGTTATAGGTCCTCATGAAAGAAAACGATCCTAATAATTAAAACATTTTGAAAAAAGTGACATTTTAGTCATTTTATGTGTTGGAGCGAATGGAGGAGTTGTCCACAGCTACATCACAGTGACATTACCTATTCGGCCAATTTGAAATTCCCATAGGTATAGTGATTACAACTTTCAAAAATTCATAACTTTCTTATTGCTTGTCCGATTTCATTTAAACTTTCACCAAACTGCTTCTCTGATTTTTCCTCTTTCTTTCAAAGCAACTTGCTATTAAGGTTGGATTTCCCTTTAAGAGTCAGGAGGTTACTGCCCTTTGAGAAAGTTGTCCGTGGCGATGGTCCGTGATAGTGTTGCCGATGCTATTAAAAAGGAACGAGGGTTTTTTTTTTCATCTGAAAGATTATTATTTTAGAAAGATATATCAATAGCAAATTTCCTATACTGTACTTTATACTTTATAGTCCTTTATAATTGGCCAAATAGGACAAGTTTGCGATCAAGGATTCGGTGACACGGCATGGAGGGGGGGGGGGGGGTGGGGGGCAAATTCCGTAATTGCCAAGAAGGAAGAAGGAGATGGGCCAAGATTTTTTGGCAATTTTGATGATGTAAACCGAAAATAAATTGGTGTTGCCGTACGCCTATTGTATACACCCTACCGGCGGATTCAGGATTTTGTTTAAGTTCCCTAATCGACCCAGAGTTGATCATGACTTTGTGGGTATTTCCATTGCTGATTATATTATATACATATACATACATATACTATCCATATACTGGCCTACAGATCAAACAAAGTTTAGGGGGGGGAATCGGACAACTAACAAGAAAGGTTTTTTTTAGTGGCATGAAAAACTAGAGAAACAATGAAAATCACTAGACAAATTGGCAAATCAGTCACTGGTTTGTGATGTCATAGGTACACAACTCATCAATTCTTTCGTTTATATTCATAATACGAATTCTCAAATTTTGTCCAAGAATATGAGTTTTCACATAACTTGAACCAAGTTACATTTAGTAATATGTTTTTGCATGTATAAACCTTTACAAAATATTTCAAGGCCTTCAAAATATTAATATTTTTTTGCAAATATTACATTTCCATAATCACTCATTTTTTATGTATATTGTATAAAATATTCATATTTTCATGATTTTTACAGAAAATTATTTACACTGTATTAGTGTATACATGCAAAAACATATTACTATAAATGTTAGTTGGTTCGAGTCATGATGAAATCATATTCTTGGACAAAAAATTAAAATTTGTATTATGAATATTAACAAAATCGTTGGTCAGTTGTGTACCTATGACATCACAAACTCATGACCTAGTTCTCAATTTGTCTAGTGATTTTCATTGTTTCCCCAGGGTTTCATGCCACTAAAAAATTTTCCTCAAACTTCTTTTGATCTGTTTGTCTGATATTTCTGCTTCTATCAAAACCAAGTAATTTTTGGACCGGACTTCCCCTTTAAATTAACAAGCATAGTTTTTTCGAACAGACATAAAATATGGCCAGTAAGACGTTTGATTTCTCCTCTAATTTGCAAGTGTGTAAGCAATACGAAATAATAAACAGACATGCGTAATTTTACAATACAAGGGTTACAGCATATACCGTATTATCATTAGATGGAATTGTGATTGTGTGTATTTATTTATTTATTTATTTATTTCTGATATTTATACAGGGTGGCTCATATCACCAATGTGGTGGTCTTCCATGAGGCCCTGTTTGGTAACAATAAAACAAATAACATCAACAATAATCAATATATATAAATACACAAGCATAAACACGTATAATACACATTAATCGGTATCCTCATTAGTTAAGTAATCATTCAGTAATATTCATTGACTATTTACAAGAATTTTCGAATCGAATTTCAAATTAAGGATTATTAGCATTGTAAACTGTGAAATAATCAAATTAAAATATGGATGATAACCACACATCATAATGAGGGGAAAATAATTAATTAACAACACCGTATACCAAAGAAGTTGCTATATGCATAATATCCCAATATAGTTCACAGCTTACATCTCCTCTGCAGATAACAGAGCTTTTAGAGTGTATTTGAAACTGTTTAAAGTAGGCAACATTTTGATAGAAGTTTCAAGTTGGTTCCATACTGCAATTCCAGATATTAGGGGACTATGTTTGTATGTGTCCGTCCTAAATTTAGGTACACGCAATGTATCTCTTACAGCATGTCTTGTGCTGTGATCATGTAGAGAGCTGACATGTTGTAAATCTTTTTTTAAGTATTCTGGTGCCACGCCATGCATTGCTTTATACATCATCACTGCACGTCCAAACTGGAAACGTGTCTGAATAGGCATCCAACCTAACCGACTAAACATATCTTTTGAGGATACATCGAATCCTTCTCCCAACACTATACGGGCAGCCCGTTTTTGAACCTTTTGTAGTTTAATAGTTTGTCTTTGAAATCTTTCGGACCAAACAGAGGAACAATAATCAAAATGAGGAAGGACGATGGAATTATATAGAAGTTTCAGAGACCTGGTTGGAACATAACTTTTTGCTCGCTTTATTACACTAATATTTTTTTGAGCAGTCTTAATAACTTTTTCCACACGTTCCGTCCATCGCAACTCCTCATCGATCATGACACCTAGACACTTGGCAACTTTAACTCTTTTCAGACAACTGCCGTTTAGTGTGACAGAAAAATCCTTTACACTATTAAGAATTGATCGTGGTCCAATAAGCATCACATTTGTCTTATCAGCATTAAGAACTAGACGGTTTTTTTGTTACCCACGAAAAAACATTTTCTAAACCTTTTGTCAGCTTTCGCTCTAGAGTATTCTAGAGTAGAGAACTAAAAACAGTTCATGTTCCTCTCAACAAAGATTATACTTTGAATAGATATAATAAATTTGATTACAGTAAGGAAATACGTTATAATATAACATACCATCGCCATTAAACTGTCATATAGCTATTAAAAATGTTATTGTCTACTTCAAACAGCTTTATAAGTCGATAGTTTAATATTGCGGATTGCTCCTCCAGAAAAATAAAACTTCAAATTCTACACTTTTCTACACGGAAGGAAAAACATACCACTGCAGTATGTTGCTTCATATTTTGTTTTCAGACATGACATTTATTGTTTTAAAAATCCCTCTTTTCCTCGAAATTTTCAAATGCAAAAAAAAAATCTAGAAAAATGTATGTTTTTCAACATGAGTGATAATAAGAACAAAAAAGATTATCTAGAAAACTGCATGTTTTTTAACATGAGTGATAATGAGTATTCTAACAGTACCCATTGGAAATGATATTAGGGATGTAAATTTGGAAATTCAAATTTTTCGGGGTCTGCAAATTAACATTAGTGTTACATACACTCCATTATTATGGATACTACAACTGCTATTCATTTGATGCCTTCGTGAAAGCGTAGTTAAAAGTCATCATAGAACAGTTGTTCTCCAATTAGTCTTATAAACCAGACATATGGGAATTGTGGAAATAAGTATACAGAATAGATATATCCCTGATACAGAAACTACGCAATATTCCAGACAAAAGTTTTGATCACTATGGGGGCACATATTTCTAGAACGTTAAAATATATTTCATAATGTCTATTTCAGCTGAGTACACAATATTTTAGTAAGAAAATATAGCTCACTACAACGAATATATCAATGCAATATAAAAATCACAGCAGTGAAAAGCAGGTATTTGGGTGTTTTCCTGAAAACGATAAAATATTTACTTTTCACGAAAACAATCACACCTAGTGGCCATTTTGTATTAGATTTTTCATGTTATAATTAAACAGTTTCATGATGGGAACAACCTTACCTTTACAGTGATATAAATGAAAGTATCTTAAGTGAGCTAAATGATATTGTAATATTAAAGGGAGTGGCAAGTCGTAATCCATGGGCCTGACCAGTTGGCCTGACTCCGGGAAATTCGGATACAATCAGGTCCAGTCGTGCGCTACCGAACGAATGTTATTGCCGGATTCCTCGCGCGATCGTTAACTCAAATCCCTCCATACGCAACCGACCAATGAAATTCAAATACTGGAATAAAGAACGCGCGATCTTGTTTACTCAAATTTGGGTCAATGTGCGAACTTTTATTAGCTGCGCAGGATAAATTGAAGTCGCTTTGAACTTTGATCCAGAGAAAGGAGCAGCCAACTGTAAAAGCGCCCATAGATTGCGACTTGTCGCTCCCTTTAAAAGGACTTTTTAATTTTCTCTCTCACTAATGTACGCAGGTGCAGTATAATATACCCATTTTTTTTTATTCCTCTATGATGTTGATCCCTGCTTTTCTTTCTTTCTGTCTTTCAATTATTTTAGAATACACTTGTTGTCTAAGCACCCTCCCCCAAGCTTAATCTCTGTCTACCTCCTTATTAATGTCGCCATAGGCTGTGGATGTCTATTACATTTTAGTAAACAACAAAAATATTGATATGCGGCTGCATTCCAGCAAATTTCTACAGTTTACCTGCTAAACTTAATTTCAAATTTTGGAATAGTTTTCCATCATGTATTTACTTAAAATGAGGAATCACTCGAGGAGGAACAGGAGGAATCACTCGAGGAGGAACAGGAGGAACCACTCGAGGAGGAACAGGAGGAATCACTCGAGGAGGAGCAGGAGGAATAAAACGAGGAGGAACAGGAGGAATCACACGAGGAGGAACAGGAGGAATAAAACGAGGAGGAACAGGAGGAATAAAACGAGGAGGAACAGGAGGAATAAAACGAGGACGAGACCTTGTCTTTCTTATTTTAGAGCGGTCCTTCTCGACGAGATCGAGCCAGTAAGTGGTCCGTCCAGCACACATACCACGGACCATGGGTCCGCCCGTACTCTCCACAAACCCAATAGGGATCTCGCCGGTGACAACGTACTTTTCGTTGTCTAAGACCATGTGACGAACTTCGATGACCTAAAAACAATACAAGAGCCGTCTCAAAACAAATGTGGATGTATATGTCTAGGCATTGTTTACTTGTACAGTTATTTACAGGAATATTCACATTTATGCCAAGTCTAAATACATCAAAGTAAATCAAAAACAAAAAAATAATTGTATTTCATTATGTATATTTCGGCGATCTGGAAGGAAAAATAGACAAACATTGGCCATGCTACCTGATGTTGCATAGAATCCTTGAAGGAAAATAAGCTAATTTTAAGTCGAAACAGGCTACAGATACAGACATATATTTTGACACGAGAACATAAAAAAGAAAGCAAAAGAAAGTATTTTGTACG
Organism: Heliocidaris erythrogramma; assembly: GCA_025617745.1. Taxonomy (NCBI): domain Eukaryota; kingdom Metazoa; phylum Echinodermata; class Echinoidea; order Camarodonta; family Echinometridae; genus Heliocidaris; species Heliocidaris erythrogramma. The sequence continues at coordinate 44,666,798 of CM046858.1, read as the reverse complement.
AAATCACTCATAACAAGATCAATTTCCAGTCACTTACGTCTCTATCTGTTGCAGACAGCTCCTCACTCAAGAGCTTCCCAAATTCGTCTGGCAAGGAATATACCAGACAGAGATCCTCATCCTGGACGCGGGCAAAGACAAGAGCCTGAAGTAAACAAAGAAAGTGTTTGTTCGTTGATATGTTACTATCGAAAAGGACGACGAGATATCAGTGATCTAAATGAACCCCCCCCCCCCCCCCCCCAAAAAAAAAAAAAAAAAAAATAAAAAAATAAAAAAAAATTAAAAAAAAAAAAAAAAAATTAAAAATTAAAAATTAAAAAAAAAAAAAAAAGAAAGAAAGAAAGAAAGAAAAAGAAAGAAAGAAAGAAAGAAAAAGAAAGAAAGAAAGAAAGAAAGAAAAAGAAAGAAAGAAAGAAAAAGAAAGAAAGAAAGAAAGAGAAAGAAAGAAAGAAAGAAAGAAAAAGAAAGAAAAAGAAAGAAAGAAAAAAAAAGAAAGAAAGAAAAAGAAAGAAAAAGAAAGAAAAAGAAAGAAAGAAAGAAGGAAAAAGAAAGAAAGAAAGAAAGAAAGAAAAAGAAAGAAAGAAAAAGAAAGAAAGAAAGAAAGAAAAAGAAAGAAAGAAAGAAAAAGAAAGAAAGAAAGAAAGAAAAAGAAAGAAAGAAAGAAAGAAAGAAAGAAAAAGGAAGAAAGAAAGAAAGAAAGAAAGAAAAAGAAAGAAAGAAAGAAAGAAAGAAAAAGAAAGAAAGAAAGAAAGAAAAAAAAGAAAGAAAGAAAGAAAGAAAGAAAAAGAAAGAAAGAAAGAAAGAAAAAGAAAGAAAGGAAGAAAGAAAGAAAGAAAGAAAGGAAGAAAAGATAAATAAATAAATGAATAATAATAATGATAATCATCATTATAATAATAATAATAATAATAATACAAAATAAAATGAAACAAATAAAACTAAACAACACACAAACAAAAAAGCAAAGAAACAAAATACAACATAACATTGAAAAGACAAATTGAAAATAAAGATTAAAATTACCACAGAATTTAACAGAAATTATAAATCGTTTCTATCTGCAAAGTATATGTGCTTAAAAGAAGGACAGGCGAAGTCATGAATGTGGGCAATAGGGTTAAGGGACCAGACTGGTTTATGGCCTGAGTGGACAATGTAATGTTATCTAATTTGAATGGTTTATTTGACTAATGACTGAGTTTAGTTTTGGTCCAGTTAATGTAAAGTCAGTTCTTTTCTTACTTTAAGTAGGAAATATGCGTTGATGCTATCTAAATTAATATTTTGTAGCACTATGTATTACATAATGTTTAACACTGTTTTGAAGAAAGCAAGTGTTTCCAGAAGTGGGAATTTTTTTCCTTTCCCCAAGTGCTCCTGAACATGTGATATGTACCATTAGGTGGTTTGGTCTGGTCATTGTACAACGAGTTTACATCTCGCACAGGTGAATTGGTCTACAACACGTGCCCGGTGCTCTTATAGGGAATGGGATCTTTTCATAACAGATCACAGATAACCAAGTTTAAATAATGGAAAAGAAAGAATAATGGAAAGGGTCAGGATATACGCCAATTATTAATTCCTGGCCTAAAACTATCCCTTGTTTAACGAAGTAATACAGGAGCAGCCAACAGTTTACCCGATATATTTTGAGTTAGCGGTTATTGAACGGGCAAGAAGTAATGAAGAGGAAAATTCAAAGGGCGCGGTCAGAAGGTTACATGTCGTTTTTCCGAAGGTTCGTAATTTTGAATTTCGTTTTTCCGAAGGTTTGTATTTCCGAAGTTTCATTACTCCGGCGGTTCGTAATTCCGAAAATTAAATAGGGTTCATAATTATTAAAATGTAAAGGGCTTCGTATTTCCGAAGGTTCGTAATTCCGAAAAGTTATGTAGGGCTCTGTTGCATTTTCGGAATTACGAACCTTCGAAATAACGAATCTTCGGATTCGGAGTATTGCATCAAAAGTTTGGAATTATGAACCCTATTTCATTTTCGGAATTATATACCCCCTGCTATCGGAAATTTGCGTTTAGGAATTACGAACCTTCGGAATCATGAACCTTCGGAAAAACAAACCTTGGGAAAGATGAGTACCCCCCCCCCCCCCCCCCCCCCCCGGTAAGAAAGGGGATATGAGAGAATATAAACATTTTAGGGCTGCAGTATGTGGGGGTGAGAGTGTGGGGGCCTGAGTAAGGCTGCCTTCGAAAATGCTTCTAACTGAATGTCATAGAAAAGATAACGAAGAGGAGTAAAATGCTGACCTTCGTGGTCTTAGAGTGAAAACAACATTTTAAATTACCTTTTTAAAAATCAATAATTGTTTACCTACCCGATTATAATCAATCAGCAAAGTATCTGGTGAATCTCCACTGAAGTTGCCTGGTGTCTGAACCATGACCAAATTTGATTCGTGGTCGTAAGTGAATCGTGCATTGAGAATATGTCCATCCTTCAGTTTCAAATCTCTCTCTCGATTCTTTAAAAAAAAACGGATTTAATATATCAACATATAGGTGGCTTTTTCTTATGTTTGCAGGAGCCAATCATGTCGCAATCCTCACAATCATTCTCATATGTTAGGAGACTTATTGATCGAATAATTGATTTTGTGCAATCAATATCATGTTCGAGACAGACTTGCGATCGGTCACAAATTTCAATCGAGGGCAAATGTAATACTAGTGTTCTGTTATAAATAGTTGAGATTGATTACTGACGTCACTCCCCGGTGGAATGAAAATAGACTGAAATGGAGTGAAAATTCACTCTTTTCTTAGAGAGCACTCGATATTCAATCCTTAACAAGTGATCATTGACGTGACTCCCGGGGAGTAAACATATAGTGAAGAATCACTCTTTTTTTATAAGAGAGTACATTCACAACATCCCTGGTTAAAGATGAAGGATCGTTTATCGAGAAAGTGGACTGAGGGCAATTTTAACACACATACTAGCACATACACACACCGACACCATGATGGTGAGATCTGTGATAACTCCTTGGTGAGATATAGGATAATACAAATGAACAGTACAATACACACCAAGCCTTTGTCATGTTTGTCCGTCAGCTTGCGGTGATCGGCCTGTTGAACTGGACATTGCTGCATCGCAGCTGCAGCAACGCTGCCGTATCTGACAGCAAAGAACACGCAGACGGTTACCGCGATAGTGAAGAAGAAACCAAGGGTGAGGATTTTAGCGATCTTGAAGACATCACTTGATTGGCCTTTGACCGTGATCGCTTGCGGGAGCTGGGAAGTGGGAAAATCAGTAAGAGTGAAATAATTTTCATCTTCACCATAATCATCAACTGTAAATCTTATACTTTTAGATATCTCCGCAGTCACAAAAATAAGAATGTTCAAGGATAAAAGTCGGACTTGACATTTTATGAACCTAGACATGCTAGAAAAGTTCTTTCTGTTGATATTTTTGTTTGGATTTGTCTCCGAACAATTTCAGTTTTGCTGCCCAAATGGCAACTTTGAGCATTTTGCATAATTTGCATAAATCCAAAGGGCCACATGACCAAGTCAACTTACGCACAATATGAGCGCTGCACCAACGCTAACAGTGTTGCATTGCACAAGATAATAATATTCCGCTTTTATATAGCGCGTAATACATCGCCGATGTATCTAAGCGCTTTACAGATATATTATTACCCTGGTCATCGGATTCTGGCTTGCCCGCACACAATGTATGCACATTCTCCACTCCCCGGGGAGTATTCCAGCAATGGGCTGTGGCGCTCACATTGCTAAGCAAACAACATTAACTTTCGCATCCTACCGGGTACCCATTTAACACCTGGGTGGTGAGTGGCAAATGTAGATTAACGTCTTGCCAAAGGACACTAGTGCTGCGGAGGGATTCGAACCCCGGATCTTGTGGTTCACAGTCCGGGGACTTATCCACTGATCCACAGCAGCTCAAGATGAACATCACACCAGATTTTTATATACAAATTATGGAAATTGCTCAAGGTTGGCCCTTGGTCAACAAATCTGAAACATTTACTGTTCTGTGACCACTTACGATTACAAATTTTAAAAAGAAAATTCTGCGGAAAGTACTGCTGGTTGCATAGGATCGCCCAATGGACTATTAATCCAGTTGAATCACACATTTAAACCATAAGGGGTTAGTATCAATTGAAATGCAGCAAAACTGCGAATTAAGACATTCTTTAGTGATTAAATCAAAACACAAGAGAGTCCAGACCATCACAACCATCACAGACCACGACAAAATATCCATTACCGTATATAGTCATCATCACCACCAATAACACAACCCCCATCGCCATTGTAATCATCCCCGTCGTCATCGTTACTATTTTTATTACCCAAATCATCACCCTCATCAGTGGCGGATCTAGGGTGGCAAATCCGGCCCGTGAACCCCCCCCCCAGACGATTTTGACCATAAAGGATCTGCCCTTTTTCGACTGTGCCCCCCCCCCCCCCCCTTTCTTTTTTGTCACAGAATTACGGCGGGAAACTGCAATCGAAACTCCACCCAAGCCCACTGAGGGACTTTTCTAGAGCTGGCGAGACAAAAAATACGGGTCTCCCTTTTCCAAAAGTTGACAAACTTGCATAGTTGTCATCTGCATTACGGTTATCATCATCATCATAATCATCATCATCAACACCATTTTCATGCCCTCTTTACCACCATTATGGTTTGAAAAACCAACTTACCAACTCTCCTCTGTCCATGACGATGATGACTATAAAGGTTAGGATGTTCAGCAAAGGTGTTCTGAGATTTAGCACACTGGTTCTGATCGGTGTTTACCAGAGAAGGAAAGAATAGCCACATGAAGATTCTCTGGACGGCATCCTCCTTTTATACACTTCACAACCAAAGCAGTTGGCGTTGCTAACTTCATTTATCTGTGAACCACCTGTATTAATTATTGCCGCAAGACTGACCTCTTTCCGTGCTCCTTGGCACATTGTGATTTATTGTTTTCATTATACGTTTCTACCCCGCTCCTGTCTATTTTGCCAGGTCTGTTATGACATTATAAGAACATAGTTGTCACACGAAACTGTTATTATTAACAGTATTTAGGCAACATAAACAAACCAACAATAACAAACCTCTTCAAAAAGTGCAGAATGTAACCATCTGGAAACCTGAAAAAAAACTCGAAAAACACTTCAATCTTCGTGTAAAGGGCTGGTCAGATTTGTCCCATAACGATAAAGATCGTACATGCGCATCTAAAATGTACCTATAACGATAACGATAAAAGTGCTCACACCTGACCGATGAAATCGGTTGGGCTCTGTCAATCAAGCAAGACGGACACTGGCCACATGATTCTTCTTAACAATCGATCTGTACAAGTGCAGTGCCATCCTAAAGCAACACCCTCTACGATTGATGCGACCGTCCGCCGGAAAACTCCGCCTTTGCCCTATGTACTATTTCAATACAAATTTATGCATTTTTAGAATTAAATAATTCAGCACTGTAAAGTCTTTTTCCACAAATTGACTGCTCAAACATGCAAAAAAGGTTTATTCTTACGACGTCCGGATGCGATTTAATATGACGATCAGTATAATTATAATCATGTATCTTTTGCACAGGAATACAATGGGATCCTACACACTACACGGTGTCCAACGTACTGTGTTTGAGTATAAAATTGGTTTGGGTTTGTTTACTACACATAACTCAAACTAAGGAGGGAAAGGGGGGGGGGGGTAAATGAAAGGTCAGAGAGAAGAAGGTATATAGTAGGCCTAATGAAGGAGAAATAATATATGTTTTAGGATAGGCTTTCGGATGTAGAGAGAAAGATAGGGTATAATGTAAGAGAAGGCCACCTGAGAAAGATATGACTTTAAAGGGATACTCAACCGCAGATTGTGGACGTTTTTATGCCGCGAGAGGGCACCGTGATCGTTACCTGATCAGGCCGTTGCCCCGCGGGGCGCAAACTTCGGTTAGACTGGTCGCCGCACAACATTCACGCTCCGCCTGAGCTCGAGCTCTCGTGCGAGATTCGGTCGGCTTCGTGCAGTCGAAATGTAAGCCCACTTAGTCCAACGGACGCGTTCGACGCACAAACTTTGTGTACGAGTGAATGGTGCTTACGCAATCCTGACTTTCCCCACGGTCGCCTGGTGGCGTATCCATTTAATAGGAAGCGAAAGTAAAAGAAGAAAGATGTGAGGGGGTTAGTAAACTTATGAAGGAGAAAGACTGAACAAAAAGAACTGGAGACGAGAGAGACTGGGGATACAATGAAGAAGGACAAGAGGATACTACTGATAAGCCTATAATCATAAGATAAACTGCATGAAGAAAGGATTGATGGGCTATAATGAAGAGTATGTGTGTATCTGTAATTATTTCAGAACACAGCAATACCAATGTGCATCATACCTGTCATTTCTGCTGAACATTTGCTATCCAGCGTCATTAATGATTCATGACTCTATAGGTTAAAGGAGGTGCTCTAGGATGGTTTGTTTAAAGGTGAAAAACAAGGCTGCAATGCACAATGGCAAAGGTTGTGCTCTGACTTAATTACTGATACACGCAGATTTTTTCTGAACTTGATTTGTCAAAAAATGAAAATCTAATTAAATATTCAGAGCATTGTTTTAAGAATAGGTTCGAAGAAATGACACAAAACTTTCTCCAAATAAATTTGACAACCTTCAACTTTACGATGTGAACACCTCTCTCTCATACGAACTACAACTTTTGAGTCATTAACCATCAAAGGGTCAAATGGTTTTATTCACCCAGTACATGAACCTGTGAACCATCCGCATGGATTATTACCGGACAAAGTGATTTGGTTACTTTGTAGAGGCTTGATAAAATCTGAGCTGCCTGGCCTTACAATGATGTCAGTGTATGTAATATGGTATAAAAATGAAGCCCAGGAAAAAAAAAGCACTTCAAAATCATCATGTGCTTCATAAAAGTAAACATATGCAAGGGACCGGAAATGCCAGGCTCATTGCCTCCCCCCCCCCCCCCCCCCCCCGATAGACTCAGTGTCTCAGACTAAAGCGTATGGCCATGCGCTTTCGTAAATGGGAGCATTCAATCATAGATATCTTAATAATAGCATTATATATTTCAAAACCTTTCTATGCCTGGCTATTTTTTTATCCTTCTGAACATCATTATACAATAAAGATATCAAAATTCAACAATATATTAAATCAAGCCTCCACAAAGTTACCGAACCCCTTTAACAACCTCTTTGGCAATCATTTGTATGTTTAATGACACTTTAAGAAGATACGTGCCAAAATAAACTTTTTATGTTAACAGTATTTAGGCAACATAAACAATCATAAACCACTTCAAAAAGTACATTTGAACCTTTATAATAAAATAAGTGACGTTGACCCAAGCAAGACATGAAACGAAAAGCGAGGATGGTTTGTTTAAAGGTGACAAATAAGGCTGATTAGGCAATGACTGTCCGAGATTTCAAACGTTTCACTTTACTCACAGCCTGTGAAAAGCTCCCGCAATGCCATTGTCATCAACTCACTTTACATTAGAAATGGGAATTTCAGATCTCATTTTCCTCTTAAAGTGTGTGGGGAATAGCCTTGTTGCGAACCTGTAATACAATAGACTGATTGTTCTTTTAAGCGCTAAAATTATTGAAGAAACATAGAAGCGATATACAATCGACACAAGTTTTGAGCGGCATAACCTTATGGTGTCTTTCAACATGAAATTGTTAATTCATATTTTCTTTCACTGTATCCTCTTTTTCTTTGTTATTTTTGGAAATTAAACAAAAAATAATGATCAAAAAGAAAATCTGAAGTGAGTCTGGGTAATGAGCCTACATCTGAACATTCACAGCTATATGCGCTGCTGGAGGACTGACACCGCCTGTGACACCGGATGTAGGAATGTAGCGATAGGAAATTTCCCTTCGCTCTCCGTTGTAGTTCCCTTGAACTAGTTCATTCACCCACATGCTAATTTGAAACAGAATTTATTTTGGTAAAGTGCATTCTTTAAGTATGTTCCACAAAATGTTATAATAAAGGGTGAGGTGAGGAAAGAGAAAAGTAGAAAGGAAATTCTATTCTGTGCAGCCTATAACTAAAAGACAGAATTAGGATCCCATTACGATCTATCCTTTGCAAAATGGGAGATCCTAGCTAATTCTCAGGATAGGGATTGTTGGAATTACTAGGGAATTTCGAATATTTTATGCATTACCATGAAGGTTCGTTATTCCAGATGTTCGTACATGAAATAAAATAGGGTTCGTAATTCTGAAAACGAAAAAGGGTTCATAATTCCGAAGGTTCGCAATTCCGAAAATGCAATCGAGCCCTACATAACTTTTCAGAATTACGAAGAATTACGAACCTTCGGAATTATGAACCCTTTTTCATTTTCGGAATTACGAACCCTATTTCATTTCCGGAATTACGAACCGTAGTAGTAACGAACCTTCAGAATTATGAACCTTGGGAAAAACGACATAATTATAACCTCCATCCCTGATTCCCTTCCCACGGCCGTCAGCATTATCATCGTATTAAAAGAAAAGATTATTGGAAAGAACGTATCTAAAAGTAAAATTTATACATTGATTCTTCAAAGATGTAATTGATAGAAAAGCTTAGGATAAGATAGGAAGCCTAATCTGCTAATGAAAATTTTACACTTGCTTAAATAAATAAATAGCTGAATAAATCATGCAGTTTCATCAAGATTTGATACACTTCCAAAAATGTGATTCTGTCCTCTTCCAACAAGCCTTGATGTCACTAGTAATTTCCCATGGTTTATTTAGCTTTCTTCTCTGTATCTGTCTTGCTCTTGCGGGTCGGGTTTTTTTTCCAAAATTCTAACGCTTACATTTAAATGTGAACATGGCACTTTTGCAAGATCTCATTCATACATACCACCCTACTAGGAATCTTCGTTCCGCGGCTAAAAATCTCTTAGTTCCAAGTAAATATTCCACAGAAGGATTATGGTCAAAGATCTTTCCAGCACGCCGGACCAGAACTCTGGAATAAACTTCTGGTAAACCATATAGCCTTTCTCTCTCTCTCTCTCTCTCTCTCTCTCTATCTATCTATCTCTTCTTTCTTTCTTTTTTCCTTAAAGCTAGTAGAAATAAAATGATTTGCGATATGTGCTATACGAGACCTTCGTATTATTATCATTACTTGTATTTAACGCATTGGCTACTGGAACCGGGTGGTCCCTGTATTAAGTCTATGGGAATGAGAGAATTCAGTTGTCAACGGGTTAATTAATATAGCACCTCTTTAACACTTACAAAGCACTGTACCATACACTGTTCCAATATTTTTGCCATGTCAATAAAAGAAATCTACTTTTAAGTCGAAATAACCTGATGACGAGTGTTTAAATATGCAGCTAATGCCTTTAGCTACCAAAGGCACCGTAAATTCATAGACATGACATTCACTGCTGTTCAAGAAATGGATGTTTATTGATTATAAATCATTATTTGGTAAAAAAGTGGTGTAAATCTCTTTCTCTCTTCCCTCCCAATAAATGACATCAAATCAGTCCGTTGTGTTTGGAAGAAGGCATGTCAATATTTTCCAAAGCAAGAGTGAAACCTTGAGGTTGCGTCTAATTAACCCATTAATCATAATTAGCTTATAGTTGATTATTATAAGAAATTAATGAATACCATGCAAGTAGCAATTTAAATCACTGGACAGGTACATAGAGTAATTATTCAGATTGTAACTTGCTTGGATTCGTCATCATTGTTTCTGCTTATTTGGCTTCTAAAAGTAATCATAATGTACAGGTGTATAATCTTCTTCTTGGTAATTTCATGCGTTTCTAGTGATGATAACGTTACTAAATCCGCGGAGCCGATCTATGAACAAGGTAAGTTATTATGTATCAAATTAAAGCTCATTATCAAGAGGAGTGAGTCATATATGCAAATGGACCAAAAACTTTGTTTTAATATACAGCCAGGGAAAAAAATATTAGACCAAGAATGGTTACTGAAGTGTTATTTTTGTGGTAAGAAGGAAATAAAATATTATAAAAGCAAGGTACATTTCGAATTTGTTATTGATTCAATGAAATACAAAGACAAATCAGTTTTATAATTTTGTATGTATAGCACCCTTATTTCTAGGGCTATATATGAGGCATAACTGATACTGCATATTTCATTATTTTTAAATATATATAACAGATCAGGGATGCAATAAATACGTTATATTTATTTCAATTTATAGCTTTATTGTTAATGATGATAGAGAGGGGGAGAGAAGAGAGAGAGGGGGGAGATAGCGAAAGAGGGGTATGGGACGTTTGGGCAAAAAGGACAATGTGGTGATCGAAGGATTCTAATCAAGGCCCTACTATAATTATAGTTGGTGGGGAAATTTTCTACTGGGGACTTGGCAACAGATATGTTTTTCTCTTTTGTTTTCGTTATTCAGAATGGGATTATCTTGGCTGCTTTCCTCGCGGATGCTTAAAATTGGACCATACCGTGAACACACCACAGTTCCTAACTTCCCCCACCTCTTGCACATTGGAATGCATTAAGCTTGGATTTAATATAGCAGCAGTGTACAATCGGACGAAATGCTCCTGTGCATGCGAGATGTCATGTTTAAACCGCTATCCCGACAACACCTACTGCGGACTACCATGTCATGTTGACATAGCATTATCTTGCGGTGGTTATACTGCAACTTCTGTATACACAGGTAAAACGTGTAGAACATAAACACATTTATACATGTGTGTGCGTGTGTGTGTGTGTGTGTACTGTAAGGAAATAACATATACAACAGCTTTGGCAACTCTCGTGGAAATAAATACAATGTGAAAGGAAATGAGAGAATAATGGTTGCGTAACTTAAATCAAAGTTCCCCAGAGCTGTCCTCCCTATTTGAAGTTTTTGCAAAGGCTGAAAAAATGTCTCCGCCGGGAATCGAACCCGGATTGTTGGCTTAGAACGCCAATGCCTTAACCACTAGACCACGGAGACGGGCCAGTAGCTTCGGCGACACCAGATTCAATTGACCGACAGATTGACAAATCTTCAACCTTATTAATTAATTCCTTTGTCGGGGGCAGGTGAGTTTTGAACAAAGACAAGCCGCGTGCCTCAGCTGGATCCAAGCGAATGCTTTGAGATACATGTATACATTAGAATCATTATTAACAATATTGTAAGGAAATAACATATACAACAGCTTTGGCAACTCTCGTGGAAATAACTACTATGTGAAAGGAAATGAGAGAATTTTTCCAACTGTTTATTTCTTTGTAAAGTAATATTATAAGTAATTCTGAGTAGAATGCAATAAAAAGTGAAACGGATTAGAAGTATCAGACTCAATAAACGTACAAGTTAGGGAATCAGAGAGAAAAATGGACACTAACTGAGGGCGACGCGCCCTAAACATATCTTACGAGGACCACAATATATTTATAAATAAAAGAAAAAGAGCCCGCTTTAATGCATAAAGTCACTGGGGGCGAACGTTTAATGACCTCGCAAATGCCTTTAGGCCCAGATGGTCTCCAAATGGGGGTGCCGATATTGTGGTCCGGTCACATTTACGTAATACCTAAAAACTTCACGATTTAATCCCTTTTAATCTTCCTTGATAGAGTAGCAGTCCCTATTGGCCTCGATTCAGAGAGTATTTCAGAAATCAAAACATCTATTTTGTAATAAGCGTGAAATTATGCACCACTAATATATTTCCTTTCTTTTTCACAAAATGTTTTATGCTTTCTAAATTCATGGTTTCATGCATATTGCAGTGAACTCACGGGAAACGTCTGCGGGTGAATCTGATACTTGCAAGACATCTAAGAGGGACGATAACGAAAATGGTAAATAATAATATGTGTTTCTATTTGTTAGAAGTGGAACCCAAGTGCGTGAGTGCGTGCATGTGTGAGGGTGTGTGGGGGCGGTTTACTAGTAATTGTATTTTACAGAAATGTATAAATTCGATCATTTGTTTATTTATTGAAGACCGACCTTTAAAGTCACCATGCAATAGACGCCACTCAGTATGGAAATGGAGTCCGTCAGATTCGGTTAATAGGGGCATGGACCTACGAGGTTCTTGATAAGGATGATACACAGGGGACCTCAAGCCAAGTCCGATTCGGCCACCCCTCCCCCCCCCCCCCCCCCCTCTCTCTCTCTCTCTCTCTCTCTTTACTCTCTGATTAAAAGCCTTTTATTTTTCTATCACATTCTTGATTTAGCTCATAAATATCAAGATTATTCTACGCTGTAATGCGGTCAGGTTGGGTGTCGACAAGCTTGAGTGATATAAGGCAAAGCATTTATATATTCCTTGCATGTATCTTTTAATACAATTCTAAAATCATTTCAAATTATATTTCTTTTCTTTTTTGGATGAGTGAACTAAGAATTAGTCTTAAATATTTAGTCCAAGTCCAATGTCAACGGATGATCCACGATAGTGATTATCATTATTATTTTTATTATTATTATTATTATTATTATTATTATTATTATTTATTATTATTATTATTATTATTATTATCATTATCATTATTATCATCATCTTCATTATCAATATTATTATTAATAATAATATTTTTAAAGTAATAAGGAGAATACCATAGTAATGATAATAATAATAGTGATAAGGATGATAGTATTTATAACAATAGTGATGATAATAATAACAATAATATCACACTTTCAGGTTAAATACTTACAAAAATGAGCCAAAACTTGATACTTGATACATTTGGATGAGAATTCATATGTAACATCAAGCGTAGAAAAGTTTTTTTCTTAATTTGACCATAAAAAACTATAATGTTATTATTACAGTTTCCGTTTCACTGTCTTTATTGTATCGATATGGCCTACAGAAGATGAAGATGGTGTTCCTCTTGCAGTTCAACTTTTCGTGCCAGTTGGCGTTTGCCTTTTCATCATAGCATTTGGCATAACAACTTACAGACTAGGCCGAACATATGCTAGGGCACCAGATTTCGTTGCTACCACAACAGTACGTCAACGCGGGCGCGTGGATGAGGATGCTAACGTATATGCTAACGTAGAACCTAGAAGTAATCAATCTCGAGAATCAACTGTTAGACTTTCACTTTATGCTCAATCATTGGGCCGTTACTGAACGCCAGATTGAACGAGGAAATACCGACAAAGTAGAGAAAACGATGTCGTTTGTGCGAGTCAAGTGTTGTTCTCACTCAGCTGCGGACTACATCTGTTCTCACAGGGAAAAAATCTCAAGTTGAAGAACGAAGAGTCGTATTATTAAACAAGAGATCCTTGATCCATGGGGTTATTCTACGGACTGCGAAATTTTGTTTGTTGGTGTTGTTGTCTTGCGAACTAGGGGTAACTGAAGGGGGAGACGATTATTGTAAATGAGAAACTTTAGCTTATTGCATGTTGAACCTTTGCATTTCGCAGTACTAGAAAGCTATTGGTTATAATAACAATGGCCATGTGAGGTTGAGGCAAACACGACCCCCCCCCCCCCCCCCGCCCTTCATGAAAGAAAAAGTCTATAGGTAGACCGGTAGACAGATTTTCTAAAATCGTTAAGATACACTGCTTCTATTTGCATGTCTATGTAAGGGAGCATAGTAACCTTCTGACGGAATAATTAGGTTTTGGGAGAGCACTAGAAAACTGATTGCAATAACGCAAAATTTAGTGTCGTGGGGGGAGGGGTACAAAACTACTGTTCCCTTCTAAATACTAAAATTTACCGATATGAATAAACACCAACAAAGCATTTTTATGTACAGATGTACAAACAATTTATTTCTTGACGAATTTTGTAACCTCTTTCAATTATATTCTACTATTCATAAATACGAAACCAAACACACAAATCACATCCATCTCCCCAAGCACAGAACCTTATTATTCCAACATAACATCCGGTACTCGGGACCTATTAAAGCTGTGGAACGTTATCCCTGACACAATAAAATACTGCGTATCTCTTGTCAGCTTCTCAAGAAGGATTAAGAAAACCCCATTTCACTTCATCTTACAAATAATAAGGTTTAAGATTCTTCCCAACCCTCCATTGGGTCTATTCTCTCCCTCTCTTCTCTCTGCTTCTTCGTTAATACATCTCTTCTCCGTACTCATTTTATGTTGCACCTCCATCTTTCCCCCTTATTCCCTCTTTCTCCCTCTTTTTTTTTCTCCTCTCTTTCTTTTTCTTTTCTTTTTTTCCCTCCAATTAAGCTCAGCGGTCAAGGAATGTTATCTTTTTCTTCTTTTGTAAGTAGTTATTTTCTTTTTATACATTTATTATGTAATATTATGTATTATGTTACTAAGGGCACCCTCGCCTCAAGCTTTTGCTTTTAGAGGTGTGTCCTCCAACTATGTATGTACCACATGAATGTGTATTATGTCGTATTTTTGTTAAAAACACATGTACATTATTTCGCTTATTTATTACTTTGTACACTTATATTGAAAAGTTGGAATAAATGTCTTGAAATTGAAAATTGAATTGAAGTAGCTGCTCCCTTGCTCCTGGCACATATGATAGAAAGGGTTTTTAAATATATCATATGAAGAAACTTTACGTCTGTATAATACACGAAGGAGCATAGCGACAAACTAAGAAAAAAGTTACACTTGTACTTTAAAGCACTAAAAAGCTTATTATATATCGTTGTAAACCTAACTTATTAGTGTGATTTTTTTTCTCTTGCGGGGAGGGGGACCATGGGGGATGGATGGAAATCGATTTTTCCCCTTGAGTTAGTTTTCATGGGAACTGCCCCGCCCCCTCCCAGTCTCCCGGCGACTATTGTCCTCATTATCAAACTGTATACATTTGAGTGAATGTTCTTTTAAACGCTCAATTCATTGAAGATACATAGAATATAGTCGCACCAACAAGGCCGTCGCCAGACCGACAACAAACCATGTGGGGTCGATTTTGGCGATGCTAATGTGATATGCCTGATGTAGGCATAAAGCTTAATACCGCAGTCACACCACCAAACCGACCCCACACCGACTCCACATCGACCGATTATTTACCATTGGTGGCAATGCAACTTTTTGTTCGATTTCTTATCGATCTGGCGTCGGTCTTGTTAGTGTGACTGTGGTATAAGGAATTTTCCCCTCGCTCTTCGTTGTAGTCCAGTGGAAATAGTTCGTGCATTCAACGCTCATTGCACAATCAAAAGCCGATAAGAAATAAAGCAAGTTCTGAATTATTGAAGTTGTAGTCAATTGAACACAAATTGGCAGCTCAATGACGTATCTTGCGAGGTCCTCTCCCATTTGCCCTGTAACAAAATTTACAGAAGTTGCAATTTTCTTCTATAGAAAATATTTAATAATAAATGCACCTTGAATATAATCAATGCACACAATTTTTCAGACAAAACCTGTATGTAACAAATCTATTTCCTTCATCAACAACTAAGAAAATTTATGAAATATTCTGCAATATGCAAATGGGAGGGGACCTCGCATAGTACGTTACGTTTGATCGACAAAACAGCCATTAAAATGAGCATGTATTTTTGTCTTTCAAATAACATATTGATAGTAATTCTGTTGTTAATGTTGTGTCTCAGACAAGTTGGAGGAAAAGTTGCATTTTCTGCGTTCGAATGTAAAACCATTCCTCCAGCGGCTTTAAAATGACAAATTTGAGACTTAATATTCGGTTTCATGATGTGATGTCACTTTCAAGCATTTACAATTTTTTCAGTATTTGTCCCATTTTGCTAAACCTTTACCGTTTTCTCTCATTTTCATTTTCTCACCACATTCCACTTGCTAGAAAGCAAGGCTTTCCCTTCAGAGTTTGCGCCTTGAGCATCTAATCAGGATGGAAAAGTGCGCTATACAAGTCACATGTATTATTATTATGTATTAGAGTTGGCTGACAAGGAAAGTTATTTTGTGGATCCCAAATTTAAAGCCAAACTCTTCTCAAAATTCCAAATCAAAATTGCAAGCAATGAAATAAAGTGAGCGTAAAATGTTTTATGCCCCCATATTCTGTTGAATAAATTTAGTCAACATAAATCATTCAGCTTCCTGAAGATTTGATACACATTAAAAAAATGATTTTCTTCTCTCATTTGAGACCTTGTCTTTGATGTGTCTTACTTTTTGAATTTTCTTTAGCGTATTTCATCAGGGTATTTTGTTTTTCCTCTTTGTTCCCCATTGATTGAATGCTTTAAAAAAATCCAGTCCAATCTTATCACATGTCTTCTTTAAAGAGGGGGTCTTACGGGTTTTGTATGGTTTAAATTTGCAAATTATTGTTTTATATGGTAAGGATGTTGATTAAGTAACACAATTCTTCATAATTGGCACCTTAAAAGTCCTTAGTATTTTTATAGCATATAATTGAAAATGTTATTTTGTAAGGATTTCTAACACGGTTTGTGAAACATATGGTATACTGTCACGTGACCGAAGGTCAACCGCGTGACGTCATGTCAAGTAGTCGATCTCGCTTCGACCTGGCCTGGCCTCGCCTGGCTAGTACTATATAGCTAGCTGACATGCATGCTGCGCGTAATTATAATGAGCAATTCGTAATCATCGTATTCGTAGTTTACATCGACCCCGCATCGACCTCAGTTATTAGTCTTCTTTGACAGTTCCATCGTCAAAAATGCCGACTAACTGCGTTGTTGGTGGATGCAGGAAGACAAATAAGGATAAAGATATGGCTGTCAGTTTCCATCGTTTCCCTAAGAATCCAACAGTTATAGGAAAAAATGGATCAATTTTGTGAAGAGTACCGGTACACGCAAGGATTTTGCAGCGCCGGGTACGGTACAGTGAATTCGTAACGGTGTGCACTGCCAGTCAGTCAGTGCCCATTTCCAGAGAAATCACTTCGAACCAACATGTGAAGTTGCTGATAAACTGAAAGAAAGCGGAGGATTTGCCCCTAAATTCCAACTTTGCATGCCAATGATGGTCAAGGAAGCTACACTCCTACACAGTACAGATCTAGCATTTAATAGTAGCATCCATCAATATAAAACGAAGACTATCGCGTTTAGGTTTCAGCCTATTGTAGTATTGACAATAGTCACAATTGTCTATTGTCATGATTGTGAGAATGAGATAAGTCAAGTGATGCAAGGATTCGAACACGGTCATGACGGTCACGAGTGAGTATAACAACTTAGTTCTTTCACAATTAATAATCCGGCCTACACTATGAACATGGCGAACAAAGAAGCGGACAAAATATACAGCTCCTCATTTTACCTCCCACACTTGCTCTGGTACTAGGCCTAACTTGTTATGTTAGACAAAACTGTCAATAGAACATAGTATTAATTCAAATAATTGTAAAAGTATGTAAATTATAGAACAGGTGTCACATGCATATACACCTGTTCTATTATTATTAATAGCAATGAAGGGATGTTCTTTTGTTACCAGAACAATTGTTGAGGGTACAATGAGGAGCTGTATATTTTGTCCGCTTTTTTTGATCGTGTTCATAGTGCTAATTCCTGGCATGCACATTCGTAGGCTCCTGCGCCTGGTTTATTACAAAAATACTGTAGCCTCATTTGAAGTTGCATTACTGCTATCTCCCTTTCCTCTCATCAAGTCAGCATTCTCGTGAAATAAGCCACCCGCATCCATTTAGTACATGCAGTTTATTGCGTGTAAATGAGGGTTCACATCCTCCATTGACTTTACACGGCAGTGTGTACACACTCGATGACCAGGCAGTGGCTTATTTCACGAGAAGGCCATAAAGTCTCGCCTTGGCCATGTTGGCTGTGAGTGTGATTATTTATGGTTTTAAATTTAATGCATCATTAAGCTAAATTCGCCGTACTGTAGCGGTAGGCCTAGTCTATTTTGGTTAGTCTTCGCTTGCTCCTCCGTTCACAGTCGTCGGACTCGACTCTCAATGACAATCAATGGTATCGCTTTGCGAGATCGCAGGCGGAGGCTCACAAGTTAGACAGCCTTAAAAGACTTAACTTGTTAATGAGTACAAAAATTCGCGATTTTGATGGAATAAACTCAATCTACCTGCCAGGTGAGACTGAATAAGAGAGTGATGGAAATAGTCTAGAGACTAGAGGCTTGAACAGGAAATACTTTAGTGTGAATACTGGGCCGTACTGAAGTGAATTGCATCACCATTTCATTTGCTAGTATAGAGTATAGTATAGGGCCTGGACAGGGGGTTGGCATTTCGATACTGTTTTACTAAGATCTAACTTAAAACTAGATCTAGCGCTAATTCGATATGATCAGATGATAGGATTAATTGTATACTCTTTATTACCTCTATAAAATATAGGGGTTTTTTTTAGTTGGCTGTAAAGTCTGAAAAAGGTAAATGTGATTTTGACATTTTATGGGGAGAAATTTCTGCCGGTTACAGAAGAAATGTTGAGAAATTTCAAAGGTACATCGCGATATAATTTTGATTCTCTCTCCCTCCCCCCCCCCCCCCCCCCCCTCCCCTCTCCCCCCCCCCTCTCTCTCTCTCTCTTCTCTCTCTTCATCTTGTTTGTTTCTTTGCTTTTATGCTAGAGCTAGCCCTATTGAAGATGCTACGGAATTGGCTACCCTGCAGTGGAATATCATTGACAGATGCAGGCGGGAGCGTAAGGGGCGCTAGGTCTCAAGAAGAAGCTCCGGACATGTGGCATGAGGAAGGACCGTGAGTGCATTTTGCCCTGGATAAAGAGCATCACCAACCGCATGTACTGGACTGCTTGTTCAACGCCAGATGTCAACCCAGATGTGATGGCCGCAAAATGGAACTCTGTGTTCATACTCATAATAACATCCATTTCAAGACCTGCTCACATGCACCTTTGAATGACCAAACCATTCAGGAAAAAGCATGGATCTCACCAGGTTAGTTTTTTAAATGTTAAAGTATTTGGATACATATACTCGAGTCTCTATGAGAGTTCGGGAACTAGGGATTGCCGTGTTGTAAAATGGATCCAAAATCAAATTACAGTAACTCAGTAAGTCTTTCGTCCCAATTTTTCTTTTTAAATTCATGATCACACATTTTTAGTCTTTGATTCTGTGACCACTAAATTACGATTAGCATGTATTTTTAAGCTCAAATCTAAATCTCCCATTTTCAAGGTCAACAAGATATTGCAAAAATTAAGATATTCAGCTGATGTGATGTGACTGTATTCTTCACCCCCCCCCCCCCCATACACACATACACACACAAAAAAGAGAGCCTTAAAGGACCAATGGAATTCTGCTAAATATTGATTTCTCTTGATGTGTATTTCTATTTACAGTACAAAATTAGCAACCATTTTTTTTATCTCAATATGTATTAAATATTTCCAATTTTTTAAAATAAATTATGTTATACTTATTTAGGCTTTTAGCCCTACCTCAAAAATATCTCCTGGAGTCTCATCATGACATCATCGGTCACCTAAAATAAACCAAACAATAACATTGTAGGTACTTATCACTTAGTTGAGCACATGCTCAGTAGCGGTTGCTATGTCAGAAATTCTCCAGCATCACAGGAAAAGAATGGAACTTAAAAACTGTGGTATGAAATCATGTGGTATTATTGTGAGCAAGTACACAACTGTGAAATGCATGTACTATCACTATGAAGACGATGACAAAGAGAGCAGACAAAATATACAGCTCCTCATTGTACCCTCCACAATTGCTCTGGTAGACAAAAGAACATCCCTTCATTGCTATTATGTGAAATAAGTAGAACGGGTGAATATGTATGTGATGCCTGTTCTACATATTTTTACATAATAGCAATGAAGGGATGTTCTTTTTTTTACAAGGGCAATAAGCCAGTTCGGGGTTAGCGCATGGTACAAATGACCCCAAATATCCACAGATATTTTAGACATGGAGGGTCCCTTTATGTGCACTTCAGAAAAATAACTCTGGGAGTGATAGAGGTGCCTCATGAATAGCTTTTGTTTCCCCCTTTAAAAAGAATACTTCCACCTGGATATCATGGAATGCACCATTAGTGCATAATAAGCCTTTTTGCAGTCTTGACTGCGCATGCGCGACATTTTCTTGTCTCCAATTTTTTGGACATAAACAAACAAGCCTGAGGGACCTGACCGTGCGATTGTGCATTCACTCGTACTCCGTACTATATCAAGAATCGCTGGATTTCCTTCATTTCTATCGCTATTTTGTTACTTACGAATGTAAGCAGTTTCATTGGCAAATATCTAAGCCCTGATATGTATTGTTAGTCTCGTTTAAAATGTATTTTTCCTACATTGCTTTCAACGAAATTCCACCAGTAAATTAAAACATAACACATTTTATTACAAGTGGGACTGTAATATAACTACGATTAAAATACTTCCGAGCCGTGCCGTGTGACAAAACACAACTTAAATCGTGATTAAAATACCGAAATCTTATTCCATATTTACCATCTGAGCTAATTAGGTAGTACAGACAAACTTTTAACGGGAAAATGTCATTAATTTTAAGGAAAAATTGTTCATATTGAAAACAAAAATCTTGTTGTCATTGTGTCTTTCACAATTAGTCAAATGTACTTAAAGACCCAAAACTTATCTGGTTATATAGCCTTATCCTAACATATTAACAAGCTTGATGATTGTTGCCCAAAGGTATTTATGAGCTTAACTGTTGAATTTGTTCAAGACTAAACTGAACATCGTCTCCAGTCATTTTGAGTCATATAAAGTGGTCTAATATCCAATATTTTGCGAGTTTAATGAGCAAAACACTCAGGCCAGCGCGACTCGGTGCACTCGGTCCGTGTGTATTGCACTCTGTTACGCATGGCAACGCTCTTTGTTTATCTCCAGCGATCCGCGACTCTATCCCACAATGCACCGCGGCGCTGAGATAGCGAAATGGCTTATTGAATAATGATTACATGACATTCATGAGCACATATCGAATATTAGTGTCAGTGGGTTTTAGAATTTGGTACAGATGACCTTTATCTGCTCATGCTCAGATTGCATCTCCGAAGTGGCTTATTGTGGAAGGTACTGTCCACTGCAATGTACTTGTTTTTTGTCTTATAGTTTTCTGTTTTGGTTTGCTTGTTTAGGTACTAAGCCAGCATCTGAACTCGAGAAGATATATGCGAGGCACTGCACCTGATACGTGACATCAAGCAAATGTACCCTTGCCAGCAGACATCCAGTGTTGAGGCGTACCATGGCACCATCAACTACTTCGCACCCAAGTTGTGTGCATATAGCTACACAGGAATGCTATGCAGGTAAATGAAGCCAACATAGAGGGAAACAAAAATGAGGTCCATGGGAGGATGGAACTTTGTTGCATAATTTTTTTTCTTCCTATTTCTAATGGTGAATACCCAAAATACTTCCATTTGGCCTTGGAAAATATACTTCGTTATAGTTGAATATTTTATCAAATTTCTTTATATCCAGTTTCCATGTCACAATTTTGGCCTAGTGGCAATATTTTATAGAGTTTCCATGAATTGAGAGTAGCATTGAATATGTGTGGGACATTGACTGCCAAAAAAAATTTGTTAATAGCTAAAATAATTTCATCCTTTTGTGTTTAGGTTACGTGCATGAACTTTTCAGCGATGACCTTGAGGGACAACATGCCTCTGTTGCAGAATGTTCCCCAGCCTCTATCGTCTACATATGACCGGCCAACTCCGGAGGAAGCCATGCAGCATACACGAACACGATATTTTAAATTGATGTGAACTGAAATTTGCACTCGAGATTCAAGACTGTTCTGTGAAGAGTACCTAACCATCGTGTATCTATATGGCTTGCCATATACACTGACAATTGAAAATCTAAGTAAAAGAATGGCCCAACTCCAACCAAACCTTTAAAGTTTTACAGAAACACAATATTTCTGGAAGCGTTGAAGAAGAATTCAAGTCACCCAGGAACTCCAATAACTGAAACATTTTGTCATGTTGTATTGATTTCTGCATTTTCATGGCAACTATGGAAGACATTAAAATGCTGAAGTTCGGCCCTTCTTTGAAGAACATACATTCTTAGCATCAGCCATGTTGTGAACTTTGTGTGTGCTGCTTCACAAGTGGTGGTGCTGTAGCACTGCTGATAACAAACGTCACACTGCCCTAAATTACCAATTATTAGAATATAATACGTTAAGGTATTAAAGGCCAAGTCCACCTTAAAGGGAAATCCAACCTTAATAGCAAGTAGCTTTGAAAGTAAGAGAAAAAATCAGAGAAGCAGATTGATAAAAGTTTGAACGAAATCGGACAAGCAATAAGAAAGATACGAATTTTTGAAAGTTGTAATCACTACGCATATGGAAATTTCAAATTGGCCGAATAGGTCATGTCCCTGTGATGTAGATGTGGACAACTCCCCCATTTGCTCCAACACACAAAATGACTAAAATGTCACTTTTTTTAAAAATGTATTACTTAGTAGGATCTTTTTCTTTCATGGGGACCTATAACAATATGCTCTGTCCAATATATTTTGAGTTGTGCCGTGAGGGTTAAAGCGCCTCGGAGAAAACCGCAAATTAATGATATTTTGTGTACGACAAATGGGAGAGTTGTCCACAAACATGCAACAATCAACTCACCAAGATGCCAATTTGAGATTCGCATAGATGTAGTGATCTCATTTTTCAAACATCCATAACTTTCTTAGTCCTTGTCCGATTTCTTTCAAACTTTCACCATCCTGTTTTTCTTATTTTTCTGCTTTCACACAAATCAACTTATTACCAAGGTTGGATTGCCTTTAACAAAAGTTGATTTGAATAAAAAATAGAGAAAAATCCAACAAGCATAACACTGAAAATTTCATCAAAATAGGATGTAAAATAAGGCCAAAAAAAAAAAATTGTATTGGCGTAACCCGCCCGACCCTAAAAATGTCGCGACCCTAGGTTTTTTTTGTTTTTTTTTTGACTATCGATATCGCGTATCGTGCTGCCTTTGCGATCGCGATTGTGATCGAAAACCCGGAAGTGCTGCAGACAGAACTAGCTGCGTGTATTATGTATTATACTGTTGTTAAAAAAAAAAAAAAAAAAAAAAAAATCCCTCCCGACCAACCGACCCTATTTTTCAGAGACCTGTTACGCCAATACAACAACTTTTTTTTTTTGGCCTAAGAAAGTTCTGGTATTTTAAAGTTTTGCTCAATTTCGCAAAACAGTTATATGCTCATCCTGCTCAGTATGCAGTATTCTATATTTATTCAAATCAACTTTTTTTAGGATGGACTTGGCCTTTAATGAGTATTTGATTTATGTTCTTGTTTATTTTCTTATCAGTATCGATCGTGCCTATGGGAATGTAAATAATAACGTTTTTTAGCTCACCTGAGCCTAAGGCTCGAGTGAGCTATTGCGATGGAAATTTTTTCGTCGTCCGTTTTTACACTTTTACATTTTCATCTTCTCCAAAACCCAAGATCGGAATTCAACCAAACTTGGTATGAATCATCCTTACGGGTAGGGGATCCAAAGTTGCTAAAATGGTACATGTGGCCCCCAGGGGGCCCAGGGGGAGGGCCCCAATTGTAAAAGCTATGTAAATTTCAAACATCTTCTCCAGACCCAGGCATAGCTCAGACTTGGTATTGTGTATGGAGATACCTCTATAGATGAAGAATGAATGTTGTTCATGAAATTTCTCTGAGTGGCCCTATAGGGGCCCTGTGGGGGTAACATACTGGAGGGGGGGGGGGGGGGCGCTGCCAGGCAAAATGTACATTCTGATCTTCTCCAAAACACATGATCGGAATTCAACCAAACTTGGTAGGATTCATCCTTAGGGGTAGGGGATCCAAAGTTGCAAAAATGGTACATGTGGCCCCAGGGGTAGAGCCCCCAAGTGTAAAAGCTATGTAAATTTCAAACATTCTTCTTCTCCAGAAGTTTTAGATATATACATCTTGAAGATGAATAAAAAAAAGTTGTTCATGACATTCTCAGGGTGGCCCCATAGGGGTCCTGCGAGGGCAAGGTTAATATGCAGGAGGGGAAATGTACATTCTTTGCATGATTTGTTGTATGATTCAACCACACTTGGTGGGAATCATCCTTAGATGTAGGAGATTCAAATAATACATGACATTGTAGACCATGGGGGGGGGGGGGGAATTATGTTAATTTCTAACGTCATCTCATGTACATCTTCCTAGTTGTTTCAATTTCTGACATATCTCCTGGTGGTGCTAGAGAGAACATGCACCAGATGTGAATTGATCCACCTCAGGTGAGCGTCGTGCCCCCTGGGGCTCTTCTTTCTATAATGCATTTTGTGCACGACTTTTTCTTCACTCTTCCATTGCTCGCCTGTAATTGAGTCCACAAAGTGTTTTGTGCTCTTGGAGACAACTATTTTTCATCATTTTTACACTTATCAGGGCCCAGTTCCAGTTTGCGTCTTTAGTGCATTTTTAGCCATTGCTAGGGCATGATACAACTCAGTCAGTTGCACATTTTACCTTGATCTTTCGATGCAACTTAAAGTCGTTGACTTCATCATCATGATGACAAACATATGGGGTGTTGCAAGAAAATTGCAATCAATTGCAAATTGTAAAGCAAATTAGAACAACCATTCTGAATGGTTCAGGGTCCGTCAATTCAAGAAGATGCGCTTGCAACAATGATTTTGATTGTTCAGTACCGATCAGTTGCAACTTGCAATCAATCGCAACTTTCTTGCAACACCCCATTAGTCTGACTTCGACTTTGCATAGCCAGGGCCATAGTATAGAGCCTTCTAACTTGCACCTGTACGCTCATGAATTTTAATGTATGAAATTTTGACACTGTTGGAAGCACATATTTTTGCATGGTTCAATATTCTGCCAAAGACTGCAACCGAAAAGCTTAGTTACATATTCGTGCTAAGTAGCAGTAATGCTCCATGGGTGTACATGCATTTAGGATTATCATGAATTTAAAAAAGGGTTATTTCAGCTCGGTTTATTTATTAAGATACTGTTAAAGGGATTACACAATGGTTAAAATATTTTGATATATGATAGAGAATAGAATTCTAAGAACAATAACATTAAAAATTTGATATAATTTTCAATCAAAATCAATGCATTTTGGCAAATTATTTGTGAATTGTCAAGGTTTGACCTAAAAATTTGAGTGTGATGTATGACGTGAAAGTGGTTACCCAGGTTCGCGTATTGCAGTTGTGTTGCGCGCTAGACTGTACAAAACGTATCATACCTTGTGCGCATTTTGCTAGAATTGCGCGTAAGGTAACCACTTTGACGTCATTGTGGGTACCTAGCTGAAATTGGGACACAGCTGAGGGGCCAAAATATCCTGAAATCTTAACATATTTCGGGGTTTTCCTGGCAACACAAATTTATACAAAAACTTTAGGCAGATGATTTTCTGCTCATAAAAACATGCTCTTTTTAAATGAACATTGTTTCAGCATTGGGTACCCCTTTTAAGGCTCACCGTGGGGAGGGGGGGGGGGGGGGGGGAGAGAAGAAGATATAAAGCTTGACTGAAGATTCTTCAGTCCATATAGACTTCCTCAGGATGAAAGGCTGCACTGAAAAAATACCAACAATTATTAATTGATATTCAGGGCAGATCCACAATTTGGCAATACAGGGGGTGCAAACAGCAAATTTGAATGTAGAGGGGGCGCAGATGACACTTTTCTTAGATTTAGCTATATCAATTGTGAATGTTCGATGTGTGATTTCCAAAAAATAGAGGGGGCACGTGCCCCTTACGCTCCCGCCTGCATCCGTCAATATTTCACTGCATGGTAGCCAATTCCATAACATCTTCAATAGGGCTCTAGCATAAAAGCAAAGAAACAAAGGAAATATGAAAAGGGAAAGGTAAGAGAGAGAGGGAGACAGAGAGAGGGGGAAGAGAGAATCAAAATTATATCGCGATGTACCTTTGAAATTTCAAAACATTTCTTCTGTAACCAGCAGAAATCTCTCCCCATAAAATGTCAAAATCAAATTTACCTCTTAGACTTTACAGCCAACTAAAAATTAAACCTATATAGAGGTAATAAAGAGTATACAATCGATCCTATCATCTGATCATATCAACGAAATGTATAAACACTGGAGCCTAGAATAGAGGTATTATATTCTGCACAATCCCATTTTCAAAATCCAGTCTGCTAATATGCTGCCCTCTGTTCTGGATGTATAATAGTATTACGCTTGATATGATGAAAGAATATGATGGACCCTCCATTAACTTAATATTACCAAGTCCACCATAATTATTTCAAAGCAGTACACTCTCGGGTACAAACTTGAGTCATGTGTATTGGGGGGGGGGGGGGATGGGTGGGACATCATGGAAAAGGGAGTGGCTGGTTCTTTCCTTGGATCCACCACTGCGGTTCAGGAGTGGAGAAACTTTTCGCAGGGTAGATTACACTGAGAAATATCCATTTTGAGACATCCATGCGCTGAACTGATTGACAATTTTGGCGGCCAACACGATATCGACTTAAAAGAAAGAGAAACTGAGGGCAGAAAAGTTATGTAAATAAATACAGATTTTCGGTTTCATAATAATCCATGTTAGTGGTTATAATGGTTTTCCTTTTCTTTGCCATGTTATTGTGAATTTCAAGGGGTCTGACTTGATTTGAAAGTTTTACAATTTTTGCTTTTGCACTTTGGAACACAAAAGTGTGTTCAATCATGCATAAAAAATTTCACTTCTTGATTACCTCATGGCCTGGAAGACAAATTCCCTTTAATTTGATATTTAATACTCTAATTTTCATTAAAAATATACAAGTAAACATTGATATTGAAAAGGTGTTTACTTTCTTTTTTGTGTAGTGTATAAGAGCAATCTTTTGTTTCTTTCTTGGTTGTATGGTGGTTCTTAAAAGAACCGTTGTAAGGTGTAAGTTAATCTGAAGACTCTGGGGGTTCATGGAACCCGCAGAAGTCATCTGACGGAAAGGTTGTCCGTATCGTGACTGCACATGATGGAAGAGGGACTCACACTTCCTTTCCGAGGTAGCCCCAGCACCACCTTGCTAGCTGCCGGTATGCCACATGTCTCGGTCTCCTGAAGTAGAAAGAAAAAAAAAAGAGAATATCATCAAATGTAAACATGGAACACAACATTAAATGATAAAGTTATAAATACAACCCCCCACTGGATGAAAACAAATTTGACCAAGTGCGGTTGACCGGTCTACCTACAGCTTGTTGCCACAAAACTAAAAGGCACAAGCTCTCCCCTTCGGACAGAAATCACTCATCATTATAAACTTATAAGTTATATTTAAAAACAATTATACATGTACCTTCAGCATCCTATAGTATAGGTCGAACTGGGAACGCATAAAAAATTAATTCACACAGTGACAGTACTAATTTTTGAAACCCTAAACAGCATTTGTCCAACGACAAAGTTTTTTAATTTGACACAGTAATTTATGGAACACTCAACATTTCTCAGTATTCTTCCCAGTGTTATTTAGGAAAATTAGTCATTTTGGTGTGCCCCAATCCAGCTCAGGCCTGACAAAATTTAGCTCACAGACCTAATGTACTCTAGTAATGGATCAAATGAGGCTATTCTGAGCCTCTGAGTCTGAGTACTGAAAATGAAATTCGAGTTTTGTCTAACTTTAATTGAACTTGTTTGTTGAATTGAAGACGAAGTTGAACTTTTTGAAGACCAGATTGAGCGAGAGTCTGACTCTGAGAGTGAGAGGCTGAGGTTATTTTTTTTTCTTCATGCATTGCTATTTAATCAACAACGGTATGGGGTTGAACAGGGAATAATGTAATGATAAGGCATAAAAATTGTCTGACTAATTTTGACTATCGTAGTATCGAAGACGAAACGTACCAGATGGTTCCCATCATACATCGATCGTCTTCGGTGGTCTCATGCTGGGTTGAATCCGGTGGACGAGCCAGCCGTTGCAGCTTGGCCCTGGGTTCGAACTGGTAAGGCTCTGCTCCCATATTATGCTATACTCGCCGCCTCCACAATCACGTCTCCCTCTTGTCGTTCTTCCACATGATCATCCCTCTCGATAACCTCATTGTCGGATTCAGATGAAGAACTTTCGAAGGGGGAATCCTCACATTCTTCTTCGATCACGTAAACAGCTTCGCACTCGTCCGCCATTTCATTGGCATACGCAAATATCATATAGATCATGCTATGCATGCTAGCGCGCGCTACGATGCTGCTGACTTTGATGCTGACACGACTACTTGACATGACGTAAGGGGTCAAAATTTGCATATTCATGAGATGGCTTTGTTTATCGGAACAGCTGATCGTGAGTTCAAAAACGGTTAAAAGGTGCATTTTCATCCTTGAAATACATATAGTTCCCTTCAGACAATTAGAAAGGTAATACAGGTATTTATTCCTTAAACTGTATACTTTCACACCCTGAAAACCCCCCAATTTTTTTTTTCGCCATGAGACCCCCTCTTTAATCTATATAGCGCCCATTTCCTTGCTCATTAAAGTCGCTACACACATTACTCCACGGGTAAGTGACACTTGAAAATGTATTTACTTTTAAGTAATGAATTTAGATGAGCTTATTAAAAGTGTTTAACAGTGCAGTTTCATTTTTTTTTAAATCTGTTCATGACAATACCAGTTTGACATTCCTGATATTCACTAATGTCCAATAAATTCAGCTGTATTGATTGTAAACCAAACTGTTGTCGAAAGTGGTATCTAAATTGTATCATCAATGATTGTAAAGCAGTAAATCATATGAAAGAGAGGCACAATTACAGGGAGCACGGGGCACGTTGCCATCCACTTCGAATGGAGAAACAAAGTATGAAGACCTTATATTCCACCTGATACTATGTGGATGCAACTATCCTCTTCTCCTCTCTGTCTCTCTCTTTCTTTCTTTCCCTTTCATCTTTTTTTTTTTTTTTTTTGGCTGGCCTTCTGTTTTCCACTACGCATTTGTTTACATATTGTACATGTATATTTATTGTACTGTGTGTTATAAAAAAAGTGGACGGTTGCTCTGAATATTTCACTAGAGTTTTCACTTTTTGAAAAACCTAGGCGACAATTTATTTGTGTATCACAAATTAGTTCACACACAACAATTACCGTTGTGTGTTGCACCTGTGATTTCTACCACCCTTTTGATGTCCAGTGTCATCATTAGAGAGTTTTCGATTTGCACGTAGTATGTGGTCATTTCTTGAAGCAGTGTTGACGAGGCAAGCAGATGTTATTTATCACCTTTTCGATTTCACACGACGACATACATTCAGCTTTAGTGACGTCATCTTCATGCATACTGTATGCTGCAACAGATTGGCGATGCAAAAATAAAATGTCTTCATTTTATGGATTATTCTGCAACAATTTCGATTTAAGGGAAATCACAGACAAGAGAATGTGTTAGTTTTAGAGAACTCTCTCCGCTTGCAGAATAAAGTCACTTGGGTCCTTTTTGTGACTTCTAATGTGTTTTGTATAGTGCTTACCAAAGATCGCGCCACCGTCTTCACAGTTTCTGAACAACGGCAAAACAAGGGTGAACACGTTCTAGAAATCTGAAACGAACGATGAGCTCGTCGATGCGCATGCGCACTGCTTCAAAAATGACCACTTACGTCACAGTTTACTAGTGAACGTGCAAATCGAAAACTGACTATTGATTCTAGTCCACTGCCTGGACTGTTCGCGCACGACCGCGATCTGTTGAGAAAATGATACACCCCCAACGCTAAAACTGAGATAGTCCTTTCATTCGACCCTCCCAAACATTCGACAGGTGAAATTTTGGGGATTGCGTGATGAGTGGAGAGTCGCGCTCGGTGTGGATAAAGAGCCAGGTTAGGGAATAATCCAAATATAAAAAAAACGGATAGAATCTAGACTACAATGAGTGGCCTTGATTTTTCAAAAGTGAAAAATATGAAATATTCAGATCAATACTTTAATATAAGTAATAAGAGAAATGTCTTGGAACTTGCTCCCAACATCCATTAAAAGGAGAATTAACACTAGAATATAAATGTATTTATGTTCAAAGGTGTAATATATTCTTAATCATTGACCTGTATCACTTTAGAAATAAAATATCAGAAAAGGGTTTAAATCAAGACATTCTAGCACACGGTATCATCTGCTAACACTTCATGGGGGCTGCCATTTTCTTGATGACATGGAGTTGTACATGAACCATTGGAGACCGTTCCGGTCAGGAAGATACTTTTAATCCACGAGCTAAATTGCTTCTCTTCATTACAAAAAAGCCCCATATATGAGGGAAAATACATAACAGGTGTATACATTTATTTCAAAATTTATAGATTTCTTTTTTTTTTCTCCGGTTTTGCTAGAAATCGCAAAACTAGAAATCGATTTCTTGGTCTTGCCTGGCAGAGCAGAACATAATTTATATAACGCGCATTCTGACTGTTGAAGTCCATTATCTCAAAGCAGGTGAATGCATCGTTTGTCACTATTGACGCTCGGGAAAGTCATCATCCATAAATTTGAATTAATTTGCTCCGTCACGTACGTCATAGTATCAAGAAAATAGATTGATATTTAGTAATATC
Organism: Heliocidaris erythrogramma; assembly: GCA_025617745.1. Lineage (NCBI taxonomy): Eukaryota > Metazoa > Echinodermata > Echinoidea > Camarodonta > Echinometridae > Heliocidaris > Heliocidaris erythrogramma. Next base: position 44,636,170 of record CM046858.1, on the reverse strand, counting down.
GTAATTTTCAAAGAAATATAAAACACAATTTTGTTTTTAGAATATATGTATATATCTGTTAAATATTTTAAATCTCAAATGGAATTTTGTATCAGGAAGAAAGACAATTTTGCATTCGGATTAAAAATATCTTTATGTACACATCAAGAAAATGGCAGCCCCCTGGTATCGCTAGCAGACGATAAATCTTGCTGAGAAAATCTTGATTTATACCCATCTCGTATATTTTAATGCAAAACTATACGTAGGGCAACAGAAGGAATAGATTACATCTTTGAATATGAGCACATTTATATTTTGAGGTTAATTCCCCTTTAACTTTACAATGTAAAAACCTCAGTCTGATATATGTACAATTTTTTAGTGTCCACAGTTGTTTTTTAAACCTAGTATGATCATTTCATTTGTGTTGAGGACGTCAACTCAAGCTGTGCTTATGATGACCCCCTTTTCTATGTATGGTTTCATGTGACCATTCATGTTGAAATGAAAATCAAATCAAGAAAAAGAAAGAGAGAGACAGAAATGAAAGGATGAACATAACATGGAAGGAAGGTGATAGGACTCTCTCTCTCTCACCCTTTATCGATGACCTTGTTAATTCGGGGGGGGGGGGGGGCGGTACTCGTTTTTCCGAAGGTTCATAATTCCAAAGGTTCGTAATTCCGTAAAAATAATGCAACACAGGCAACACAGGAAGTAATAAACTTCGGAAATATGAAGTATTTTATTGTTTTTTTATTTTTGGAATTACGAACCATCGACATTTACGGAATTACGACGCGTCGGATTTATAAGGAATTAACCAATAAAAAAAACATGTCACCGTTAATTCGCATTTCATTCTTCGAGCAAGACCGGTGCCCCCCCCCCCCCCCCCCCCCCCCCCCCCCCCCACGGTGTAATGCCGCTACTCCACATGGATACCAGGTGATACCGTTAAAACAACTTTGAAAAAAACGATTGACGTGTCATGGGTTTCTAATAAATAAGTGAAACTTTGAGTTCGAGTGTATTTGATCCATTAATCACAATCAACTTGCAATTGATTACAAATGATTGTTTCAAGAAATGATTAAAGACAATTTCAGTAGCAGTAAAATCATTTGACTGGTATACAGAGTAACTATTCAGATTACACCTTCGTTAGATACTTCATACTACTTTTCTGCTCAGTTAGCTACTGAACCTAATCAGAATGTATAGGTTCATAATCTTCGGCTTGCTAAGTTCGTGCGTTAGCAGTAATGATAAAACTACGGAATCAGTGGACGCAACACATGCACAAGGTAAGCTATTCTGTATTATCTCAAAATGATATTTATGATTTTCAAATTTAAAATTCGTATTTATTTCATTTCCAACAGAAAGAACAGACAATGGCATTACAGATATTGTTTTTAAAAAATATGAAAAAATATATGTACAAATTAATTTTTCCTTGATAAGTGTAGAAGTACACCGTACATATGAATAAATTATTATAATGAATTATTAATAGAAATTCTTAATTTCTGAGGAAATGTGGGGGATCCACTAAAATGCAGTGCTTGTAATTTGTGGATCCCCCAGGGAAAATAAAATCGTTTCAAATTGTGCCTACAAAGACTTGGAAAACACAAAACAGTGTTTCAGAACAACAAACAATCACGAAACGACAAGGAAAAGGAAAACAGATAAAAGGAAAAGGAATAGGAAAAAGGGAAAAGGGGAAAAGCAGGACAAATCATGACCGAAAAAGGAGGTAGTTATATTTGTGATTCAGGCAAGTTAAGATCATAAGACCAAATAGAAATTCAGTTAATTGAGCAGATGAAAACCTAAATGGAAAAAATAAGAAGATACCAGCTATTATCAGACTATTATTTTATATTATTATAACATTTGAGCAAAGATAATTTTAGTTTTTCTTAAAAGAATTTAGGGAAGGACTACTTTTAATATCTTCACTTAAAAAGTTCCAAAATCTAGGACCATCATACATAAATGTCTTCTTCGCTAATAAAGTTCTAAAGAGTGGTAGGTGAAACTCGATAGACCGTCTAGTTGGGTAATCGTGAAATGACCGATTTGGGGAGAACATGGCATCAAATATATGTGGAAGGGTCTTTCTACTGTAGTTATACATAAATTGTCCCAAATGAAATAGATACAATTCATTTATTTTTAATAGTTTGCTATCAACAAATAACGGGTCTGTGTGTGAGAGTATAGCAGAATTGCAGATAATACGGAGAGACTTCTTTTCTAATAGAGTTTGTTGGGTATTGCCCCAAGCAGATAAGGTAAAATTAAAGATGAATAAACATCAATAGGGATGATGTCGGAATGATGTCGGAAAATGAAATTCAAGTTTGTTTATTATGCCAATATTCCGTGAAATAATCTTACACGTATTATCTATATGGTATTTCCACGAAAGTGTATTATCAACAATTATGCCTAGAAATTTAATAAATGAGACAACTTCTAAAGGGGTATCGTCAAACACAATATCCATGTGCAGTGTGTCTATAGAATTACTAAATAACATATATTTGGTTTTTTGGAGGTTGAGGGATAGTTTATTGGCTCTTATTCATTGGGTGACTTTTTCAAGCTCAGAGTTTATAACATTGAGTAAAGTATTTGGATTCTTGTGGGAATAAAATAGATCAGAATCGTCTGCAAAAAGTGTAAACGAAAGGACATCGAATGATTTACAAATGAAAGTAATTTATATAAATAATAAATAGTAAAGGGCCCAACAAACTGCCCTGGGGGACTCCACAATTTATGTTTTGCATATTGGATGTATGATCATTCAAAAATACGTACTGTCGTCTATTGGATAAGTAGATCCTGAACCACTCCAAGGCCTTCCCACGCACCCCATAATGAGAAAGTTTGAATAATAAGATGTCGTGATTGATGGTGTCGAAGGCCTTGGAGAAGTTCAGGAAAATACCAACCAGATGAGAACATTTGTCTAAAGCATGCGCTACTTTGTCAACAAAATTCAAAAAGGCATGTTCTGTATTATGTTTTTCTCTAAATCCAAATTGAAAGTTGGAAAAAATATAGTTTTTAAAAAGTTAACAGTTCTACGATAAATAGCTTTTCTAGAATTTTCGACAAGGATGATAATAAAGAAATAGGTGATAATTACTAACATTCAGCTTATCACCTTTTTTGTACAGGGGTATGACCTTTGCAATTTTCATGTTATCTGGGACTTGTCCATTAAGTAACGATAGATTAAAAACAGGTACTAAGGGATTAACAAATGAAGATATTACACCTTTTAAAATAAAATTATTAATATCATCATAGCCGGGAGTCTTTTGTTTAATATTCAAATTAGATACAATATCAATGATATCCTCTTTGACTATAGGAGTGAAGAAAATAGAATTGGGATTAGGTGTGCCTAGGTATTCAGAAAAATGTTTGGCTGAAGGAAGAATACCTTCAGCTAGGTTTATTCCTAAAGAAGAAAAATAGTTGTTGAAAGAATTGGCGACATTTTCAGGATCTTCGACAATATTATAATTATACCTAATTTTAGTTATATCTGATTTGTTATTGGATAAGTTCATTGCTTGTTTTAAATATTTGTTATGCAACGTCGACTAAATACTAAAACACGAATATACACAGACTTAATTAGGCCTATCTGCATTGAAAGTGGCAATATTCGGGTGCCCAGATATTCTCATATTCGTGCCGGAAGGTGGCTGAATATATATTTTGGGGTACATTTTTACTTATTCCTTTTAAAATCATAACAGAGCAGTGGATTTGTTCATATAGAGCTGTTTTGTTGAAGAAGAGAGAGTTAAAAATAGGTGTATTTCTAGAAAAGTTGGCAATATGGAAAAGGATTTCACCAGAAGCACAACTATTTGAAATTGTTATAATCTATTGAAAAGATAATATATATTTTTAGGGGACATTTTTGTGGAACTTTTCAACATTCCTTATCCTTTAATTTTCCATTATTCAGAATGGAATTATCTTGGCTGCTTTCCTCGTGGATGCTTAGAATTAGACCATAGTGTGAACATACCACAGTTTCTAGCTTCCCCTAACTCTTGCACATCAGAATGCATTCAACTTGGATTTAATTTAGCAGCAGTGTACAACCGGACGAAATGCTCCTGTGCATGCAAGATGTCTTGTTTACATGAGCACTCGGACGAGACATACTGTGGACTACCATGCCGGGATGACACAGCGTTATTTTGCGGTGGTTTTACCGCAGCTTCTGTATACAAAGGTAAAACGCATATAACACAAAAGTACGCTTTAAAAAAATCATTGATTAGGGGACCAGCGAGAAAATTGGACAGGAACTGAGGGCGAAACGCCTCTTAAATTCTTACAAAAGCTCTAATACAAAGAAAAAAAGAGCCAGCTTTCACTTGATTTTTTAGGCAAAAACATCACTGGAGGCGATAGTTAAATGGACTTGAGAATGAATTTAGAAGGTCTTCGCAAACTATATCCCAATAATATGTGGCCCTTAAACTTAACGATCTTATCCCTCCTTCTTTTGTCTGTCTTCCCTGATCATAAAACGGTCCCTCCTTGCCTCCATTTCGTAACCATTTCATAAATTTGAATATCTATCTTTTAAAAACGTGAAATTATACGAGTAATCATGCAACTCTTTCCTATTTCTTTCTCACAAAGTGTTGTATGCTGTAATACTTTTTTGTTTAATTCATGTTGTTCCTTTCTAAATTTATGGGTTTTTTTAAATTTTGCAGTGACCACTCCAGAAATGTCCTCGGTTAAATTTGAAAGTTGTACGACACCTCAGGACGACCAGGCAATGAAAGTTAACGATGATATAAAGGGTAAATATTTCTGTTCCTATTTAGTTCATATGTGGTTAAAGTGTGCGCGTGCGTTAGGATTTGCGTGTGTGTCGGTGTGCATGGAAAGCAACGACGCCATAATTCGTATCGGGTACATAAAATGTACTTATGCTCTATTTGGACATACTTATCGGATACGTACCAGGTACGCATATGCACTATTTGGACAAACGTATCAGGTAGGTACGTAATATGCTCAAATAGAGCATTCTTACCAGGTACGTATGGTAATATAGATCATACACATGCTCTATATGAGCATATATATACTCGGTTAATTAACATACGCATGCTAGTTAACTAAGCATCCGTATGCTCTGTTAACTATACACACAAGTTAACAATAAATAAAACAACCGTATGACTGGCCTTGAGGGGGACATCGAAAAATGTTGCCCGCAACAGAATCATATTGTCCCGAGTCGAAGACGAGGGCAATATGGTTCTTTTAAGGGCAACATTTTCGATATTCCCCGAAAGTAGAGCCAGTCAATATTATTATTATTATTACCTATATCAAGTATATCATGCATATGCCTATCTTGTAGCAATGACGGACGTCTGTTTGCCTGTCAGTCTTTCTGATTTCAGATCATTCATGCAGGTATGTAATCTGGGCCAAGCAATTGTGACGTAAATTATTACCGCGCGTATCCATTGTTTAAGCCTACAATTTAACGCGTACACAATACTGCGCGTATGTACTTTAATAAAAGCGCACTGACAAGAAAAGGTGGATGTTACTCGGGCTCAATTAATGTTGACCGCACTTTTTGTACACAAAGTGAATGGTGAAACCCGGAAGAGGGAAAATATGAGGGAATGATGACCGCTCAGAACTAGGTCATTCGCGGACCGCGCAAAATATGAATATTAATTGCCCTGTAAAAGTGTCCCATATAGGTAATAATCAAGGGGTCTCAACTCCGCTTCTGCATCCGGCTTTCCATGGGGGCATTTCCGGCGGGTCAAAAGTGCACACTGCTCCCACTTTTCATGTATTAGCCTATGAAGCCAACTTTTTTTCAGTGTACCAGCGAAAACCAGATTTTGGCCGGCGCGCAGCGCGTAAAATTATTGAAATTATATATTTGAATATTCATGAGCTTTTATAACTAATTAACATAAAATTAAACTGTACTTAGGCGTATACTGTCCTTTTGCAGCAAACATGTGCAGAAGATGATGAAGAACTAGAAGACAAAGATAAAGAAGAAAAAAAGAAGAGGAAGAAGATGAAATAGAAGACGAAGAAGAAAAAAGAAGAGGACGAGGAAAAGGAAGAAGAGGAAGAAGAAAAGGAAGAAGAGGAAGAAGAAAAGGAAGATGAAGAAAAGAAGACGAAAAAGAAGATGAAGATGAAAAGGAAGTGCAAGAGGAAGAAGAAAAAAAAAGATGAAGAAAAAATGAAGAGGAAGAGGAGGAAGAAGAAGAACAAGAAGAAGAAAAAGAAGAAGAAGAAGAAGAAGAAGAAGAAGAAGAAGAAGAGGAGGAGGAGGAGGAAGAAGAAGAAGCCCTCCTTCGATATTGAATTTCCCTTCATTGAACGCTTTTCTTGTGCCTTGCAGATCTGGCATATCATATGTCAAGTAAAAGTAGAAAGGGAAAATTTGCTCCCCATGACCTCATATGTACCACCATGCACTGGCTTCTGGTGCATGTACCCCCCCCCCCAAAAAAAAAACAAAAAAAAACAAAACCCAAAACAAAACAAAAACACAACAAACAAAAACAACAAAAAAGGCACAAAACAAAACCCAACAAACAGCAACAAACAAACCTAAAAAATCTGATTTGATTTTTGTCTTCTTCTTCTTCCTCTTCTTTTTTTTCATCTTCTTCTTCATTTTTCTTCATCTTCTTGTAAAATGAGTCCATCAACAGAAAACCCACACAATTCAGTCTATCATCCAGTTATTCAAGGTTGCATAAGGCTGTATTTACACCAATCCACCTTCACACTTCAGAACACATGCCATATTGTGCCTGCATCATCATCAGCATCACCACCACATCTTTCACAAAATTATGGGGGAAAAAAAACAAATAGAAGTTTCTCAGTGTGAAATGATGTTTATTAAACTAACTCACTTATCAACATAAAAGTTAATGCTCTCTTGAAATGCAATATACAAATTATAACATATTGTTCATGGACAACAAATCACGGGGCAGGTGAGGGGGCGGCATACCAATTGCTATTTTATTTCAGTTTGTAAGCAAACAAGTTTAAATCTAGTGACATCCGATATATAGGTGGATTATAATGTATATCCATGTACATCTCTTCAATCTATATCATCAGAATATACAAGACATAAAAGTCCAAAGAGACCACCTTACTGCCCAAAATGATGAGGCGATGTTTGTCCAAATATTGGTAGTTTTGAAAATTTCGGGGTGGGCTGAAACTCCCAAGCGCCTGATTCGTTTGCCTAGAAACAAGCCCCAGATTGATGGCACAACCATTGCACAGATGACAAAAAGGAAGAAATTACAGATTATAGAACCATTTGCGTTTCAAGAAAAATTATCATAGCTATCGCAGGATAGCTTCAAGAATTTGATGAAAGGGATTATCACTTAAGGTTGAAGATCAAATAAATATGATTACATCTTAATGCACTACTTATCAATACAAGTATAAACACACATGGCACTAAATATGATGAACTAAAATCATATTTCATAATGTAGTCATGCCACATTTTTCTAACTCTATTTCTAAATTACAATGGAATTAAAAGGAAAATTATTTGATTTTGAAAATTTATTGGTTATAGTTTGAATTTAAATTACTGCATTATTCTAAGGTGACATGATAACTGACTGTACTTAAAAGGTTTTTATCAAATATTTTTTTGAAGTGTGAAAAGAATTTAGAATTAGGCTCAAGATTAATCACTTTCTCATAATCATGTTTCAAATGGGCCAATTGTACCAATTGCAATATATTTTTAATTACGTGTACATGGACATGTACACCTACAAAAGGTAAATCCGATGTAAAATTTAGTCTTTGCTTTTATTTCAAAATTACGAATTAGGGGGTGTATCTATAAATCATCTTGAAATGAAATGTCAAGTGATTGCAATAAGGGTCATTCAACCCTGAACCGCCCCCCCCCCCCCAAAAAAAAAAAAAAAAAAAAAAAATGAAAAAAATAAAGAAAAAAAAATGGAAAAATAAATAAATGAAAGTTACAAATCTGTTTGTTTCCCCTTTGAATAATATGTTAGCTCTTTCTTTTGACCCAAACTTTGACATTCAATTTCCAGCTCAGAAATAGCATTCCTGACATTTAGAATAAATGTAATTGCCATTATGTAAATTAGCAATAAATCTCGAGAGAAATTAATTAATTAAACTTTATGTTTAAATGATAATAAATATAAAAATACTTCGATCCTTAATGACTCCGTTACTTGACACGTAACAAGCATTGTAACTGATGAGCTTCCTTGGACAACCTGCATTATAAAAACAAAAAGAAAGGACAAACAGAAATTAAACTTCTTTTAAAAAAGGAAACAAAAGTGGGTACATCTATCCAGGGGCGGATCCAGGATTTTGTATAATAAGGGGGGGGGGGAGGAGGGGCATACAAATGCTGGATTGTCAACTTTGGGAAACTGCTAGGAGGGAGATCCGTATATTGTTTGGTCTTGCCAGCCCTCCAAATATCGCTCAGTGGGGGGAGGGGGGAGGGGGGGTTATGGGGTCCTGTTTCCCTCCATAAATATCTGACACGAAAACTAAAGAACAAAAACAAAAACAAAAAAGGTTTTCCGTTCTAAAAGGGGGGCACAATGCATACTGTTGTTTGAAAGGGGGGCACAGGCCGGGATTGTCCCCCCTCAAAAAAAAACCAAACAAACAAACAAACAAACAAAAAAACCACCACTGCATTTGTTCTTCCTTCTTAATTATAGAAATGTAAATCTAAGTTTAAATCATTTAACAGACGTACATATTTTCATCTTCCATTCCAAATTTGTTCCTACACCAAGGCCTTTAGTAAACTTTAAAACGGCTAAATCAAAATAATTTACTGGACTTTAGAATTTTGATTTTGACTGCACAGACTATGTCGGTAGAAATCTAAGTCTATTAATAATATCTTTAAAATCTTACAGAGCTACTACTAAGACTAAGCAATGGAATATTGAAATTTACACCAATTATGTGGGCTTAGAGGTCTACATTTTCAAAAAACAATTTACCTTTCCAGTTCAACTTGGGTTTCCTGCAGTGAGTGGATGACAATAATCTACAGCCCAGCCCCAGGTAGGGTCTATCAGTTTTTAGTATCACGATATTGAATGATCTGGTCCTGGTCCCCCTGTGTTTCTCTACTTCGGTCCAAGGCAATAGCTCTGCAATCAAAAGAGAACAAGAGGTTAGAATCATAGTAGTAATTAAAAGCATGCCACAGATCTACTGTTTAAATTAATAATATTAATCGCACATGAAGGCCCTATGTACTCTCTCGTCTCAGTGACAGTGGTGACTCGTCATGGTTGTCACTACAGAGTACCTACACAAAATAAATTGGGACAGCTCTCAGTACTTAGCAGCATAATGTTATACTGACTGTATATAATAAAGAACATTTTAATCTGGTCCAGCAGGATTCAGGACATTATCATTCAAATTCTAAGTTGATCTTTCTAGACCCTCCTTAAACAAAGTTCAAGGCGAGGCCAAGGGCCTAACTGAGTAACTCTAACTCTAAGTCTAAGCTGGCATAGAATAGATCCAGGCTATCGTAGCCGTAGGCAAAGCGCAGTTAGCCGCACCCAAAACTAACAGACCGCTGGGCAAGATCTTACCCGGCGCGGCCCAGCTCCCCAGAGTGAGGATCTTGCGCATTCAGTGTCATGATCAATCTTGAACAGGTCCACATCTACCGCAGATTGTCGGTAATGAAGCCATGCACTTTACTTTTTAGGCTTGAGCACTATCATAATATACAGATCTTCGGAAAATATCTGATCTTCTCGAAAAATATTACAAGTAGACTATTCAAAATGACCGTTTTAGAGTTCAATCAAAGATAATAATTTTGTTTTGTCATGCATGAGAAGGGGGACTGGGTGGGATGTGGGATAATACGTTTTGTACAGTGAACTCACTATAGCAGCCACGACGAACACATCCCAATTATTAAGAGGAATGTTAAACAAAATACATATTTACTTACATTTCATGGCATCATACGGCATTATTTTGATGAGAATGTCCCCCGGAGGATTTTCTGCTTTCGTGAGACTTACAAGACAAACTCCTTCTAAAACAGAAAATTCTCAAAAACAAAGTTTTTTTGAGATTTGTGTTGAAATGACAAAAAAGTAGCACTACCCGCACGGCCGCCATTTTCCCCATTTCTTGTCAAAATCGTAGGGAATTGTGGGAATGAAAAAAATGAATTATGTATGATCTTATACATAAAACATTATGTTAATATGAGCCACTAACCAATCATCGAACAGTATTTGACGAGCTTTTGACGTCATTCCTCATGAATAAACATTTATTGAAATTGACCCTCCTAGCTCACTGTTCAAATTGGCCAAAGCTCCCACAATACATCCAATGCAAAGCCTATGGAATGTCAAAGGTCAGATTTTAGCTGGCCCTCTAGCCCTCCTTCGGAGGGCATACTGTGTATGATCGAATCTCTTTGGTAATAATACAAATTTTCGCCCATAGGGCTAGGGCTTCATCAGGAAATGATGAACTTCTTTCAAAACCATCCAACGTGGCAACGCAGTGCGCTAAGCGCAATGCTTTAAAGAATAAGCGCAACAAAGAGAGAATGCTAAAGAAAAAGAAAGAGAGTTATAGCAAAGAGAGAGAAAGAGAGAGAGAAGTAGGGAGAGTGGGAAACAGAAAAGGAACATAAAAAGAAGAGAAGAGACAAATATAAACTAGAAGAAAAGACAGATTAAAAGAATAAGAAAAAAATATGAAAGGAGAAGGAAAAAAGAAAGAAAGAGGAAGAGATTACACGGTAGGAAAAGAGTACAAAATGTGCATTCATGCCCCTAGGTTGGAGAGAGCCGAGATACTAGTAGTGGATCAGACGTTTCTTTCTCTCTCTCCTTCCTGGAGGCATCTGACTGGAAGTCATTCAAAATGATGCTAACTTGGAAATGACCGATGTCGTGGTCAGGCTAGTTGAAGTATTGTGCAACAGGGAGGCCTGTCGACTTGATGTTCAGTAACTCTATCGGCAAAGAGGCTTTTCCCATTTCTTTCTCACGAAAAGTAGCATACGTCGGCGTGCGGGCGGTGTGTCGGCACAAGCCCTGCAAAAAGTTTGAACTAGCTTAGCGAAAAAAGGTGATTGGATGAAACCTGGTGGAAAATGTAGAGCCTACCATGCCAGAAAGAACAGTGTCCCACAGTGTGTTCACAGTGTGAAACACAGTGTGAAATCATCAAATGTCACACGCCAAAAATTAATTCAAAATTTGGTAATTAAATAGGATAAAAGATCTAGATTGAAACATTGAGACAAATATTGAGAAATGAACCCTGTATTATGAATGAACTTTGCCAGATGTTTTGAGTGGTGTGTTGTGCCCGTCAGATGCTCCAAAATGCAAAACGCTCAAAAATGCAGGAAAAAATAATAAAATAAATGGAAAAGCTACATTTAATAGCGAGAAAAGTTGATTGTGCCCGCCAGACTCCCCCGAATGCTGGACGCCCATAATCGAGGTAAAAATAAAAAAATCATAACCCCCTATTTTAACAAGCTTTCGAATTCCACGTCGACTTGTACGAGATTAAAAAATCTGCGCATGCGTCACGTCTTCTCCCCTAATGCAGGGTTACCCTAATGCAGTGGCGAATTTAAATGGCGGCACTTCCGGCCCGTAGCGCTACCCCTTTGAAACCAAAGTGAACATTATGTCTCCCCCCCCCCCCCCCCGCAGCTCCACCCTGCCACCTTTTTGCCAGGACATTTTTTTGTGGAACTTTTCAACATTTCTTATCCTTTAATTTTCCATTATTCAGAATGGAATTATCTTGGCTGCTTTCCTCGTGGATGCTTAAAATTTGACCATAGTGTGAACATGCCACGGTTCCTAACATCTCCCAACTCTTGCAAATCGGAATGCATTAAACTTGGATTTAATATAGCAGCAGTGTACAACCGCACGAAATGTTCCTGTGCCTGTGAGATGACTTGTTTACTCCCCCTTTTCGACGACAACCACTGTGGACTACCATGTCATGTTGACATAGCGTTATCTTGCGGTGGTTATACTGCAGCTTCTGTATACACAGGTAAGACGTGTAGAACGTAAAGATATGTAAATATATATACTTGTACGTGTGTGTGTGTGTGTGTGTGTGTGGGTGCGTTTGTTTAGCATTATGTCCGAGGACATTTTCGGTCAAAGAACAAAAGAAAAATCATGACAACAATGGTCCTCGGAAGCCGGACAATAGTCCTCGAACGTCGAACAATGAATTTGTGCTTTATTCCGTCGACTGTCCGAGGACGAGGGACAATAGAGGAACAATACCTGTCCTCGGAAGTAAAGCCATGTAAACCTGTGTGTGTGTGGGGGGGGGGGGGGTGTGTGTGTGTGTGTGTGTGTGTGCTGCAGACCTGCACCCCCCCCCCCCCCCCCGAGGATTTAAAAAATTGCCTATTAGATCTGTCTTCGGCCTTAATGACACCGTAGACCACAAAATACTTTTGCAAGTCTGGGTATCCAGGGCCAGGCTCTCGAATGGTTCCAATCATATTTGTCATGCCATTCACAGTCTGTTCTTATGAATGATTTCACATCCTCTGCTAGGCCGCTAGGCTGCAAGGCTCTGTTGGCGGGCCCACCTTATTTTCGATCTATTTAACCGGTCTTCACAATATTTTTCAACGTCACTCTGTTCACAATCATTTATATGCAGATAACATACAACTTTTTATTTCTTTTCCGCCGCATCAAATTCAAGCTTTCCAAACCTTGCGCAATTTAGAAAATTACACCGCTAGTACTGATGCTTTGATGAAATCAAATTCTCTGCTGTTAAGTCATAGTAAATGCGATTTCATGCTTTTCGGTTCTAAATCTCAACTGAGAAAATTAGATATCGAATCCATTTCTAATTCTGGTAATGACATTCGTTTTTCAAACTCATGTCGCAATCTTGGAGTTATGCCTGATTCTCAAATGTCTATGTCGAAACAAATTGCTAGCATTTGAAATCAATTGAGCAATATTGGCTTCATCCGAAATTATCTCACTCGTTCTGCTACAGAGAAACTTGTCCACCTGCTCATTTCCTCACGCCTTGATTTCGGTAACGGCCTACTCTACAACTTACCAAATTCACAAATTCCTCAATTACAAAAGCTACAAAACGCAGCTGCACGCGTTGTTTTTCTGTCAAGCAAACGCAGTCACATTACCCCTATCTTGCAAAACCTCCATTTGTTGCCGTAAAGGAACGTATAATTGCTAAAATCCTTCTTTTGGTCTGTCACATTATTAACGGAACAGTCCCTGAATACAACAAGTCTTTCTTGCGCCAGTATCAACCCGCACGAATCATACGATCCTCCAAATCTGGTCTTCTGCATGTTTCGCTTTCTAAGAAATCTTGGGGGAACGAGCTTTTGCTCATGCCGGACCAGCCCTGTGGAATTCACTTCCACAGGAGCTGAAGAACTCCAACTCCTTTAAGGGCAACCTAAAATCCAATTTGTTCAACCTTGCGTTTTGAAGACAGATATTTTTGTTCTTATTCATTCTCTTGTTATGTTTGTATAATTTCCTTTATGTTGTAAAGCGCCTTGAGCATATTTTAATCAAAATGGACAATGGCGCTATAGAAATCTTTTGTATTATTATTATTATTATTATTAACCACCACCTCATATTCAGGCAGCGAAGTGCCCATATTTCCTCATATTTGGGTAATCATGTGCCCGAATGTAATATTCTGTATAAATTTTTGCATTGTATTTTGTATTATGAAAATTGTGTTTTGTATTTGTATTTTGTTGGAAAGGAAAAAATAAAATATAAATATGATATGAATATGTAATTTGTCACTGGAAAGCTTATATTCGGGGGAAAAGGTGTCAGCCCTCTCTCGAAAATGTGCCCCGTACGCCTTCAATTTCTAAACAAAAGAGAAAGAGCCAACCAATATCGAAAAATTGTCAATTATTTTTAAAGTAGATATTCAAAGAAAATCACAAATATGGCAATTAATGTATCACTAGAAACTGGGAAGCTTACAGATGGCAATCGTATAAGTTTTATGTCAACTGCGTATCTGATGATTATAAAAACAACACAAATAAAAGCTCTTCTCAGCATCTGGAATATCTGAGGATTCGCCAGAAATATAGCGATGTTTTGATGTCGTCACACTCGGGATCGATCCTGCTTAAGCAGACGACGTCCTATAATGAATGAACGTAATTGCAATGCAATTATTTATCAAATTATAAAGAGTTTGGTGTATTTAAACATGACCTTATTTCACACCATTATAAAGGGAAAGTGAAACTGATTCTGATAGCTAAAACCGTTTGATTGTAAATACACAGGAGAAGGGTCAATGATCAATGAAATAAACCCCACTTTCAAATTGAAAAGCCCTCCGAATAATAGCAGGATGGTATTCGTTCCCTCTTGAAACGCCGAACATGCCCCGGTGCAAGCAGCTGAAAATACAATGGCGTCTTATTTTGTTTACAAGTGACTGATTCCTTTATTTTTTTAACGCTGCATTTTTCATCAAAATAATACCATACACGAAGTTAAGAGTGAGGCAACAGACTAACATTGAGACTGACGCTAGTGAAGGAAGAGAAATAAGTGAAGAGGAGATGACAAAATAGGCTCTGCTTAGACAGGACTGGTCCATGGTGTGTCGTCACATATCTCAGCAGCGTTCGAGGAGCTCTTCGGCTGCTATATCGGGGGCTGTATTTTACCGTTTTATAATTGATAATAATCATTACTTCAAATGTTTCCAAGCGTTGAATTTGGATAACCTTGTTTAATTTATGCCATCTATGCAATAATAAGTATTAAGCCAATATTTAAAATCATTAAAGTTCTACTTTAAAGCAATAGCATCGCTGAAGCCTAGTTAAATGGCCTTGCAAATAAATTTTGAAGGTTTCCACAAACTGATTCCAAAATCTAGTCCTGCCAGAATAATTTAATGCACTTAATCTTGACAACTTTACCCCTCCTCCTTGTTTTTTACCTTTCCTTGGCATCAAAAAAGGTCTCCTGACCTCCATTCCTTATCAGTTTCATAAATAGAATATCAATCTTGTAATAAATTTGAAATTATACGAGTATATCATCCAACTCTTTCCCTTTTCTTTCTCACAAAATGTTGTATGCTGTAATGTAGTTTGTTCAATTTATGTTGTTCCTTTCTATATTCATGGTTTTATTGTTGCAGTGAACAATCCAGAAACCTCCTGGGGTAAATCTAATAGTTGCAAGACTCATCAGGATGACCATTCTGTTAATGTGGACCATGATACAAAGGGTAAATATATATCTGGTTCTACTTGTGACAAGTTGATCCAAGTGTGAGCGTGCATGAGGGTATGTGTGGGTGGGTGTGGGTATATGGTTATGAGTATATGGGGATGTGTATATGGGCTGATTGTGAGTGTGTGTGCGCGATGGTGTGTGGGCTGATGTGGGTGTGTGAATGTGTGTAACTAGGTATTTCAGACGTTCATCAATAAGTCTCAATATTTACGTCTGGCGGGACTGGGGACGAAATTTTGAACCGGGGTCCATCAGAGTCGGGTTATAGGCGGTGACAGAAAGAGGACAACAAGACCGCGTCCAGTCCCGCTCCTTCAACCCATCTGGTAAGCGAACAATGTTTTTCAGCATAATTTTTATTCAGCTGATGAATACATAGATACGAACAATTTGAAACAGTAATGTGGTGCGCTTGGGTGCGACTTAGTTGATAGTTTCTATTTGAAATTCCTCTTTGGAAGCCTCGGAATATCACAACATCTGGTACATGAATCTTCTCGTACAAGTGGAAAGAAACATTTTCAGAAAAAATAATTTCAAATTCCTTTATGCTAAGTGAACTAAATATTATCTTTACTGGCTCATTTTGCCCAAGTCATCAATGGATGGTCCTCTCGCAATGTAGAATATGATCTTCATTGTAAGACCAAATGTGCAACCTTTCCGAAAGGGGGAATCAAGGTTTTTGTAAAATGGAGGGGGCACTAATCCGAGAAAAAAAATTGAAAAGCATAATAATAATAATAATAATAATAATAATAATAATAATAATAATAAAGATAATAGTAAAGTTATCGCATTTTCAGGTGCCTTTTGCGGTAGAAACTGAAAAGTACATTAAAACAATATTGAAGTTTGAGATCTAATTTGAATTCATAATATTATTCTACATCAGGCAGAGGAATATCTATTATTAAACTTGACCACTGAACAACAAAACGTTAACGTTATTGTTACATTTTCACTGTCTTTATTGTATAAATAGGGCCTACAGAAGATGCAGGTGGTATACTTCTAGCAATTCCACTTTTCGTGCCAGTCGGTATTTGCCTTTTCATCGTAGCATTTGGCATGACAACCTACCAATTAGGAAGAATAAATACAAGGACACAAAGTCTTGTTACTGCCACAGCAGTACGACAACGCAGGCACCAGAATAGGAAAGCTATCGTTGCTTTTAAATTAGAAACAAGTAATCATTCTGAAGATCGAACCGATAGCCTTTCACATTATTATTCGTCATTGGACAGCCTATCCTTAAGTGAACGGGGAAATACCGACAAAGCAGAGGTACCGGAGCTTGTTTGTGGGACTCTTGATCCATGGGCTTATTCTACTGACCGAGAGAACATTTTGTCAAGTGAAAGTCGAGTGAACATCAAACCCGAAGCCCAACATATTGAGGCAGATACTTCCATTCACGTTGGCGGAATCGACGTCAAGCTCCAAGGCCCACTTTCCAGAGAATCTCCTGATGCTTCTCACAGAGTTTATTATTCGCGGCAGATCAACAAGTTAATATCTTTCAGTACAGCTGATTTAGAGACAGATCTAGTCCTAGAAGCACGCACCTCGTGTGCATCAACCACAGCTGTAACCAGGATTCTTTCTGAGGAACTATAGCCACAAAGGTTTTCTCTTTTTCTGATGTTCTCGATTCTTCCCAGGATTCATCTTGTATAGATGATGGTTACATAGCCTCAAGATCATATTTGTCAGACCCATTTTTGTCGCGAGTGCGTATTTCACACATTAGGGGAGAGATTGATGATCATGTAAGCGGGATAACCCCGGACACATCGATAGCACGTAACAGGATAATTGCGCCTTCATATGATGCTACCAGACATGAGCTTTGACATTCTGCATATGTCTCAAAGCATAGCAGTGCTGTGCGCGGAATTTTGTCTCGCCCGAACCGTCTTATGTTTTACTTTCATTTACATGAAGAAAAAAAAAAGGTAGATTGTTCAACACATATTAAAGGGATTCGGTAAATTTGTGGAGGCTTGATTAATAAATTGTTGAATTTTGATATCTGTCTTGTATAATGATGTTCAAAAGGATAAATAAATAGCCAGGCATAGAAAGGTTTTCAAATATATAATGCTATTATTAAGATATCTATGACTGAATACTCCCATTTACGAAAGCATATTATGGCCATACGCTTTAGTCTAACACTTAGTCTATGGGGCAAAATGAGTCTGGCATCTCCGGTCACTTGCATACGTTTACTTTTGTGAAGGATATGATTTTCAGTGCCTTCCCCCCCCCCCCCCCCCCCCGGCCTTCATTTTTACACCATATGACATACACTGATAGCATGTAAGGCCAGGCAGCTCAGATTTATCAAGCCTCTACAAAGTTACCAAATCATTTTAAGTTTGATTGCCTTAGGGCCATTTACACAAGAATGGACAGAATTTGTACATGCACTGTGAGACACTTTCTGACGTTGTGAAGCTTTAATTACACATTTTTATAACTTAAAGTGTATATATATATATATATATATATATATATATATCTATATATATTACGCTAAGGATTTGGGGCTTTTTTTTTTTTTTTTGTTCCAATAGGTTTTGGTACCCACGGGCCGGGAATGGTTCTTAGAGGGTTGGGAGGCACTTTTTAATGGCTGACGTGCCGTCCATATTTCATAAATTCATTTCTAAACATTGAATTTACGGAGGGAGTAATAATTCTCCCGTACGCACGAAAAAGTACCTTCTGTGATGCCCCAACCCAAACACTTTACCTGTGAAGGGGAGAAACCTCAATTGGTGTACTGCCAAAGAACAACGTGACGTGTATACTCCAAGGCCATATCCGCATGTATGGCTTCAATGTATACGCGGAAGGGGGGGGGGGGGTAGTTCGGTAATGTGCTTACAAGTTAGGTTAAATTTCTTTTACGGTTCCTTTTTGGCTAAAAAGAAGTCTATGATGATGATGTAGGCCTAAATAGGATGTAAAATACCAAGCAAGATATAAATCCGCCGTTAATGGTATAAAAATCAGAAATAGACGGGTTTCCCTGTTTAGGGTATCAAAATTTGCCCCTACTTCAATCTGCTTTCAATTCAGCAAGTGATTTACGCGGTCTCAATGAAACATCCCCCCGGGGGGGGGGGGGGGGGGTTCAGGAGCCCGTAAACTTTTCTGCCTTTTATTTGTGAAAATTCGGCTCCTTTGGAAGTTTGATTTATGTAAGCATTCCATTACTTTCTAAATTGAACTTTCAACAGGTTTTGTTAATTTTATTTTTATCTGTTTATTTTTATTTCTTTATTTCTTTATTCATTTATTTTTAGGGGTGAAGGGGTGAATGGCAGGAACATATAACTGTTAGATGTAAAAAAAAAAAAAATGGGAGGGGATTTCAGCCAATTCATATTTTAAGACTCTTTATAATTTATTTCTACTTTTTACTTATATCATGGAAGCATATACTAGGGTAAACTTCCTTTTACGACAGCCACCCAACATGAAAATAACGTATAGGGTTATTGTTGGGGTTAGGGTTTAGGGTTTACATAACCACACATTTGGATGGCTGTCGCATAGGTCATTAATATTATCAACAACTAAATTGGCATGAAAGGGAAAATGGCCCTCATACCGTTGGAAACATGTTATTGTGTATCGCCTCAAATATATTATTCATTCCCTTATGACAGACTAAACCGATCTGTAGACGTCATTCGGGGAGGGGAGGTGTAGGAGATCACGTCACTTAGGAATATTGGTTGCCACGATGTAAAGAAGGAGACCCCCCCCCCCCCTCCCCCACCACCACCAAAATTTCCTTCGAAAATATTTCCACTATGATATGAATACGTATAGGACATATTACTCCCGTCTCCCCTCGCGCTGTGGGTGACGGGAGGCCCATGGGGGGGGGGGGGGAGGGGGGACAATAATCCCCCTGAAAAAGAAAATGACAATAAATTCATTTTTTCTCATTTTGGTATCCTTCACAAGGGACGTACCGCTAATTATGCATGTTATGTTTTCATAGTCTTAATTTCTCTTGAGTATAAACCACAGAAACATGGCAAGATCAAATCGCTAGATCTATGCATGGATATACTCACTGGCGTAGACAGGGGGCACAGTGGGGCCATGGCCCCTCCTATTCAGCCACTAAAACAAGCATAAATAAAAAGCAGTCCAGACGTTGAAATAACTTTCCTCCTAAAAAAGAGCCAAATTTGCTATAAAACGTCAGAGCTTTCGCGCTTCGCGCGGGAAAACTTCCCCATCCCTTTGCCCACCCCCTGGGGAGCACACTCACCACCGCCCCCTAAAATGAAATCCTGGCTATGCGGTTGGATCCTTGAAAAATCCTGGGTACACCTCTGAATATACTATGGATATACTACTATAAATCTATCCATGCTCTATGTGCGAGAATCCCACCCTGGTGTAAATGAGATCGTGTGTCATCCACAGGCCACAGGGCCGACGTAACATAAATAAAATCATTATTAAGTCATTCCATTCATAAAGTAAAACAATGGTCATTTAGTCTCCATCAAGAACTCATGTAAGATTTGAATAAATAACACATATTAATATTAATATGTTGTAAATACTTCTTGGTAAAAAAAATAACGCTTACCCGACTTTTCTTTTTATTCACTCGATTATTGTGGCAAATATACGGTACGATGATTAATCATAAACACAGCTAGCGCCCGTGGATATCCACGGGCTGCTTCGGCAAGTATATAATATATATATATCTATATAATGCCACTTGAACACCGCAGGTCTCATAATTATATCAGTAATAGCTTTTAAAGTTGTGAATTAATCTTAATATGGTTCAGGATTGTGAAACTATAACTAATTATTTGTATCTCAGTGAATACCCCATACGATTTGGTTCGGTAGTCACGAAGAATTAGGGATTTTTGTAACGTATGTCATAAGTCCCTTCCATCCTAGATTTGACATAAGGTAGATGCACAAAGCACAATGAACAATATCACACTCCTTTCAAAAGGTTTGAAAAGGAACCTACTGTTTTGTTTATATATCTATAATTGTTATGGCAAATCATCATTTATCATTATAATTAATCATGTTAATCATGTTAATTATTAATTATTTTTATGTTGCAAAATGATTTCTTTAATCGATACTTAAATGACGATTGTATTTTTTCTGAGACATAATGTATGTCCTCGCATTCCTTATATTAATTTTCCGGGAATTTTTCTTTGACAGCAAGTCAGTGTTGAGCTGTAAAGTGGCGTAGCGTTTGTCTTGTTATGTGGATGTAGCTGTAGGCCAATAAAACGAGTTGACAAGTGCTTTTACAGGAGTGTCTCTTTATTGATTCATTAGCTTGAATCCTTTCTCTTTCTTTGTTCCATTTCACTCCGTGAAAACTGCAAGAAACAAACGATATACAGATCATAAGCATCTAAATAATGAGCATCAAATTAAGGTTTAAATTCTGACAGTCATCTTGTTATGCCAAATATATATCTTAATCGATAACAGGACACTGGTCGTTAACAATCAAAACATCTTCGAATTTACCCCTTCAAGCCGGGCTTCAAACACTTCATTATAACAACTCAAAATTTGGGCGTGACCCTTAGGCATTCAAACAAAATTACCCCTTCAATTAAATTCACTATTTCTTTCCTTACGTTTCTTAAACAGTCTTCAAACTTCTATGAGCTTAAATGTAAGAAATGTCATTAATTATATGACTTCATTAACTAAATCAACATAAATACTTGTCTAATAATACATATCAACTCACTTTCGTACCAAAGGGACATATTTTCATAGTACGTTTAATTATGTTTACCCACATGAATTCTTATACGTGGTAACATACCAAAATAGCATCAATTACATGTATACACAAGGCAGCCATCCAAAATAGTGGTACGAATATCATCATTATACACACGTTTCCCACAAAAATAATCACCGCAAGGTAAAGTACTAACCTCCTTGCCTCCTTTTAGTCATTTAAATTGTCTACAGCTGCCAAAATGTTGCAGATACTCTTCGATTTGTCACAAACATCTGATCTGTCATGTTTGTCTTTGAAACTCAAATTATGCTGCCACCGAGGGCGCTCTGACTTAAAAGCCCGTAAACTCGATTACACTTACAGTGGACGAAATGCAAAAAAGCGTTAATGATATGACAGCAAACATTTTAGTGTTTATTTATAATATTCATTTATGTATTAGTTCTATGGAATATTATTTTGTTTATATATAGTAGGTCGAATCAAGCAAGTTTGAAATAATGTGTAATATATAATATATATAGAATACATGCATTCCTTAAATAATAAAGATGTCTCGAAATGAAGCGTTGAGGCTGTTTTCGACAGACATTAATTTTGATTACGTATGTCTTATAAATTGTTGTAAGTACATTTCGTTCATTTGATTGATTATTTATATTATATTGGATGGCTCTGAATAGGATACC
Source organism: Heliocidaris erythrogramma (assembly GCA_025617745.1). Lineage (NCBI taxonomy): Eukaryota > Metazoa > Echinodermata > Echinoidea > Camarodonta > Echinometridae > Heliocidaris > Heliocidaris erythrogramma. The sequence goes on along the minus strand of CM046858.1, from coordinate 44,614,280 downwards.
ATAGAATATTGGCCCTAACGAGTGGAATATTTTCTGGTATTCCATGAAATAAAGCCATCCAATATATACAATAGGTGCACGAGAATAATATCCACATATTAATAATAACTATGAAACACTAAACATTTATATAAAAGAAACTTTTAGCAATCGTAGAGCATTGTATGAAAAAAAAAGTTTCGGTTTCTTGCCTCTATGATTTATGACGTAAATCCTTCAACAAATGTATAGAATAAAATACCGTTGGGATTCATTTATATTCACGAAAGATCCCCACAGAAAGGTGACTGTATGTAGTTTTTCAATTAATCTTTTATAGAAACAGGTCATCATTGTAAATGGTCTATCAAAAGTTACTTTAGAGGTATAATCACCAATGAACTCTATCAATGCCGCATTTTTCTATGGGCCTGTGGAGAGTAACACTGTTCTGTGTTCATAATTATGTGGGCGAACTTTGTCATTTCCTTATTTGTTAGTATTACTGTATGTTCTGTTTTTTTATTAAATCATTTGTAAATGGTTAAGTGACAAACATGTACCGTTCTGCAATAATCTTCTTGGTCATGGACTTGTTCTCTTCTGTGGTTATGAAAGTGATGGACGGTGCGTCCGTTGGATATGCACTAGGTAAGAAAATTGAAAGCAATTGGATTTACCCTATAGAAAGATATAACTAATTCATTCTCATCAAACCATATATTATGCCATTCGCACATGGGCGTGATTTTAAAAGGTTAAAAGGGTAAGGCAAAATGAGAATCTTGTTTGTATTTGCTTTAACATACATCAATAAATGTTATTAATACTTGCAGATTCATGAATAGAGGCTGTCTAACGTTTAAACAATGTCAACATTATCGCAATTTTTCTTTTTGAAAGTGTGTCAGAGCAATGGCTCGGCATACAATGAACAAATTGTTCTTACTATCTTTTTTTTTTATTTCCAAAAGTATTTCCAATATTCATTGAAGCCCATGTCAAAGACATTTTACATTGATTGTTGAAAAGGGGGTGAAGAGGAAAAGAAGGGGTAATGTGATTTTTCTTTCTCATTCCTTCAGACAACCTGGACCCAATAGCTTATCTAGGGATTCTGGCGCCCGGGAATGTAGTATGCAATCAACGAAGTTGCACCCCCCCACCCCCCCCCCCCCCCCCACCCCTCCCCACCCGCTCAAACTTGTCTACGTTATTGTACAAGTGAGGGAGCAAGCCAACCGAGCGTCAGATTCTTTACATTTTTAACGCGATTTCTTGTGCATTTTACCCAGGACAATTGAGCACTGCAATCGAGGGGTAGAGATTCGAATTTTGAACTTTGGTAAACGGTTTTCTATCCACTTCCTTCACAAATGGAGCGCATAATTAACAAAACCCTTGAGAAATAGAGTCGAGGAATTTAGCGAGGTAACCGGAAGTTGAGATTTCTTTCAAATGTTGAACCCTCACAATTTTTGTATACATTTTATCCTATATTGGGGACACGACATTGAACAAACGATGAAACTTACACTTTATTACACTTTATTTTTTATATTTTGAACCCGTGTTCGCGAAATTAAGAGATCCTGGAGCAAACATATGCAAGGAAGCAAAGTGACTGAGCAGTAGAAATTTTTGCATTTTAGATCCTGAGAAAAAACATTTCTAGCAGACTAATGCATATATCATGCCCATTGCGCTCGCGCATTATCCTTAATGATCATATTTTTCTTTGTTTTCTTTCTCTCTTTGGCGTGTCAACCCCCCCCCCCCCCCCCCCCCCCGCCGATAACGATATTTCTAAAATTACAATATAGCTGTTTTTGATATTCACAGATGGATATTACTATGGTTGTTACCCCCTTCTCTGCCTGAAATTCGATTACGACATCAACATTTCGGAGTTCAAATCAACGCCCAAATCTTGCAGAAGAAGATGCAAAGATGAGGGGTTTTCCTTAGCAGGGCTTTACAACGGAACAGAATGCTCGTGCTCTTGTGAACAAGATTGCCTAATGAAGTTGGATGATATCTTTTGTGGATTGCCCTGTCAGGATCACACGGAGTCGTTTTGTGGTGGTTACACTGCAGTTTCTTTGTACAGAGGTACAACCTTGCATGTTCAATAAATACTTCTTGTTGTTGAATACATCCAATTTTGGAAATAACGGTTTTTTTGTTAGAATGTATAGGATAATTTTACTTACGAACTCTTCAGAGCTGAGAATAATGCAATATCAATTTTGTTCAGAAGTGTAATTTATTCCTCTTGTCATTTTGTACAAAAGCGTAACATTTCAGTGATTAAATCTGTTGTAAGAAACTATTTTGACGAAATTGTGGTGAAGATCCTTTTCGATATCAACATTGTCATATTTTTAACCAATACAATTTTAATAATTGAATAAGAAAACCTTAGTGGTTCTTTACCGCCAATTTCCTACAATATCCATAGATTATTGCTGCTCTCTCTTTCTCTCTCTATTTTCCCCAATTTCTGTAAATCTATTCTTCTCCCTTAGATGATGGTGTTTAATGATCAGGAGATGTATAGAAATTGCATTATCACAGTAATTTTGCTCTCACCATCCTGTTCATTCCCTTCCTTTTTATCATGCAGTATTTGCAGGCCGACTTCTAAGAAAAACGGAGAAGGTACATGTCTATGCCCATGTCGACGTATTCTTTTCAATTTTACTTCTCTTGTGAGGCGATAGCATTATTAACCCACGGTCAGGTGTGAACGATTTCTAAAATATATTTGTCTACATGTATGTTAAGTGAGAGGTTAGCATGATCAAGCATTAACAATCTTCATGATCTTAATCACATTGTTTTCATTGATAATGATAACTTTTGTGTGGACATACAGCATACCCACATCCCCCTTCTTTTCTGCACCGCAATCTTTCTTCTCTTAAAGTAGCTTCTCTTTGTGGTCATATAGAACTTCGCAATATTGATATGTACCATATGAAACTTGTATGTAGTTAGCATCGTGTTAATGGATTGTCGTGTCTGATAAAGGTAGATTTATGATAATCATCATTTAATCAATGAAGGGTTAATTCTCGCTACCTCAAATATGCAATTTTCGACGTTGAGGGCAATATTATGCATGGAAATGGTCCGCATCTTCGTTAACTTCACTTCCGGTCCGTATAAGCCAGTTCGGGGTTAGCGCATGGTACAAATGACCCCAAATATCCACAGATATTTTAGACATGGAGGGTCCCTTTATGTGCACTTCAGAAAAATAACTCTGGGAGTGATAGAGGTGCCTCATGAATAGCTTTTGTTTCCCCCTTTAAAAAGAATACTTCCACCTGCATAATTGAATAATGATTACATGACATTCATGAGCACATATCGAATATTAGTGTCAGTGGGTTTTAGAATTTTGGTACAGATGACCTTTATCTGCTCATGCTCAGATTGCATCCCCGAAGTGGCTTATTAGCCTATACAATAACTGACCCCTCGGACAATTGCCCCCAGGGTAATTACCCCTGGGACAATTGCCCCCAGGGTAATTACCTCTGGGACAATTTTGTACAGATGACCTTTATCTGCTCATGCTCAGATTGCATCTCCGAAATGGCATATTGAAATACTACGGCTTATGAATAAAATGAGTGCTAAAATGCTTAATTTTTGGATCGCATGACATAAACCAAATTTTGAAAATGCAACCAATTGTCTCAATAAATCATGACGGTATCTTTTCAAACATGTCGGTTAATTTATACTCAAACTCGAGGATTTTTGTAATACCTGAGTACATTTTCAACGCAAAAAGACAAACACATTGTCGACCCAATCGGGATATTGTCAGCAATGCGCATGCGTGGTTTGCATGACAAACGCCATCTGTTGGCGAAATTGCGTATTTGGGGTTGCGAGAATTCTCTTCCTATAATGATGGATTTTCTAGTTCATCCTGTTACCCATTGAAACACTTCTGAAGTGTACAATGCGGTAGTTAACAACAAAACGCACTCGACACATTGACATTGGAAATATACTTTTATAACCCTCATTCAGAACAGTTTAAATGTCGTGCAAATAAATTTAGAGAGTCTCCACAAGCTGCTTCCAAAATTTTGTATGCTTTAATACAATTTGTTCAATTCATGCTGTTTCTTTCCAAATTAATGATTTTGTATGTTGCAGAGAACGCTCAAGAAACGTTCTCGGATAAATCTGACAGTTACGAGACACCTCAGGAAGACCAGTCTCTAAATGTGGACGATGATACAAAGGGTAAATATCATTTTTTGATCATGCAGTAACTTTTAATAAAAATCAGCATTCAATGTATCAGGTATTTGTAGGCCGACTTCTAAGAAAAACGGAGACGGTACGTCATTCTAACGTCATTCTAACGCCACATTGGAGGACAAGTAGGGGCACATGTGCATCAGGCTAGGGAAACCCATTGTAGTCTTGGCCTGGTGCATGGCTTTTTCCCCGTTGTCTTGTCCTTCCGTGTGGCCGATCGCCACATCACCGAGACTGACTTCTGCTGTTTTCGACATATTTCCCGTCAAGTTCAATTTCATTTAAATCGTATTAATTTTCAAATCAAATCAAAACTTTATTTTGCAGAAGTAATTTAAAATTTGATTAATCTATCGTTTCCATGTTTTACTATACCTTGCCATATCATGCCGATTTGTCTTGTACATGTATTTTATTCTATATAAGTATTGTATTTCATGAATTATTTAAATGTATGGCGTATTCTTTGTAATCTAAATGTCAATTTGAATGTTTTTTTATGTGTGAATCCAACCATATGGTTGCAATAAATTCTAAATTCTCATTCTAAATTCTCATGTCTTTGTCCATTCGACGTATTCTTTTCAAATCTACATAAATTGTAAGGCGATATTATTATTAAACGACGGTCATGTGTAACCGATTAAAAAAATATGTAACTGTCCACTTTAAGTGAGATGTTAGTATGATCAAGCTTTACAATGCTCATGATCTTAATCACATTGTTTTCATTGATAATGATAACTTTTGTGTGGACATACAGCATACCCCCATCCCCCTTCTCTTCTGCACAACGATCTTTCTTCTCTGAAAGTAACTTTTTTCTCTTCGTGGTAATAGGGAAATTTGTCACATTAATATATTCCTTATATTGATATATTCCTTATGAAACTTGTATGTTGTTAGCATCATGTTAATGGGTTTTCGTTTTTGATATAGGTAGATTTATGATAAGCATCATTTAATCATTGAATGGTCAATTACTGGTTGCCTGAATTATAAATAGTTCTGACGATATGAGAATATTAATCTTGAGGATCCGCTTAAAGGGATGACTCTCCATTTAATAGACAGTGATAAAAGTAATTGAGGTTATACACATTTTAATTGGGGGTGTCGGACCAAGTTGCCGACAAGGGCGCCGAAATTTCCCTACTAGAAGAAGAAGAACAACAACAAAAAGAACAAGAAAAGAAGAGCAACAAAAACAAGAATAAGAACAAAAACAAGAACGAGAATTGAACAATACAGAAAACAAGAATTGAAGAACAATGCATAGAATAAGAACAAGAAGAAAAAGAAAAAAAAGGAAAAGTCATCAATTTGTCAGATTTGCCGAGAGAAAATATAACATTAACCCCCCCCCCCCCCCCCCCAAGCAACGCCCCTGGTTATGACAACGGCACAATTCTTTTCCAAAAAATCAAGGATCTTCTAGTCATCATGTTATCCATTGAAAATACTTCCAAAGAGTAGAATGTGATAGTTAACCAAAAAAAAAAAAAAAAAAAAAAAACACTGACGACACATTGACATTCGAAACGTATTTTTATAATCCTCATTTATTTTTAGCAGATAATTTTACATTTTCTTGTGTTTTCTCAAATGCAGATGGTGTGACTCCTATGGCTCCAATTCTCGTGCCCAGTATTTGTCTATTCACCGTTATAATCATGATAACTGGAATGGCAGTTTATCGCCTAATATGTAAGAGAAGAGTGAATCTAATTTCCACTCCTCCAAAGAAGAAGGCAACGGCAGTCAACAAATGAACCACTCAGCGCTCGGCACGGATACGAAAGACCGTTTTGAAAACTCCGACGGGGGTTGCCCGCATTGCAGACAATTTATGCTTGATGCTGTCCACGGCAAATTGAAATCCAGTGGTTCCAAAACATTGGCAGTAGAACTAGGCCTACGACATAGTCAAATACGACATTGCACTTCTTCCGCGACTGACAATTATGCAACATTAGATCCTTGGTGTTATTCCACAAACAGAATTAGCGTCACCGATGTTTCAGCTGATGATTACGGGTACGTCGACCTCGACATAAGGCCACGCTGGAAGAGCTGTGATGAAGCTGGTGCTCCCAGCCAAGGTGACACCACCGGAGACCTTTCAACGGCAAAACCTTTGACTAGAGATGAGTCCCGGTCACAAAGTGCTCTCACAACCATGACGTCTTCAGAAGATGGTGTAGAGGGGTATCCTGTTCCAGATTCGGTTCCCACTGGCTCTCCCAAAGTGTACTATTCGTGCAAAATTCATAGGGCACAGGCAACCCTTGGTGATTCTTGTAAAGAGAGAGATTTTCCACACGAGTCTGTTTCGAGATATACATCACTTGGAGAATGCAATTTACGTATTCCCGAGGCAAGAGGGTCCACCGGTAAGCCCAGTGGAGGAACTATTGATTGCGTCCCGGGTTCTCTTTCTACAGGCCTTGCGACATCCAGCTGCTACCCCAGTAGTACTCCTGGAGCGCAAGGATCTCCAATTGAAGCTAGTAAAGATTTTGATTCAACCACAGATCCCTTTTCACATCCAACGTCCGCAAAGAAGTCTTCTTCTGTTAGCGAAGCAAATGTCACTTCCAACGAATCTGGAAACGAACTCGACTCCGAGTTGCTAACCCTAATGTTCGAAGTGCACGATCGGTCACGGAATAATCCTGAAGGAATAAAGAGGCTAGATGAAGCTCGCAAATATAGGAATATCGATCTTCTTCCTGATACTGGGCTACTTCGTAGAGAGCCGTGGACTAAGTTTTTCAGTCGTCGTCATGTTTCTATGGTCAACACATCTTCAAATAGGGTTGAAAAACAAAGCGGGGAATCACAACCAAAAGAGGTGTCGTCTGATGAGCACTAGATAGCTGATCGCAATACCACAAAATGTATTGTCATGGGGAGAGGTTCAAAACTACTCCCCCTAATAGATGTAATTATGATAAACAGGGGTTTCTTTTATATGAAGAATAATTGCGTCTATTAACATACGAGGGAAAGTGACTGAGTGAGAAAACTTTGAATTTAAAATGATGACAGTTTTCATTTTGCAGCACTGATAAGCTTTTCATATGATAACAATAATATAGATAAAGTTCGACGGGTTAGGGCCACTTGACAATATTAATTCACCTTTAAGTCGAAACAACCTCATGAACAGTGTTTAACGGTGCAGTTTCAGTTTTTATCTATATATATGACAATATTGATTCGATATACCTGTTATTTCACTAAACTCCAATAAATTCTACTTTATTGATTATAAACCAATCTGTTGTAAAAAGTTGTGTATAGATCGTAATTCCATCATGAATGATTATAAATCAGAACATAGTTTCGAACAGTGAAGTGACTACAGGGGGCATGGTGCACACCGCTGCCCACATAAAATGGAGAAAAAATTCAATGAAGAAAGAGAAAGAGAGAGAGAGAGAGATGAGCAGAACATGGAAAGAAGATGATAATAATAATAATATGTCCATTTATATAGCGCAACTACTATACAAATATACTCTACTGCGCTTAATACAAAGTATTACATTATTACCCCGGCATTCAAGGAATTTCTTCCTACCGGGTACCCATTTACTTTACCTGGGTGGAGAGTGGCAAATGTAGATGAATGTCTTGCCAAAGGACATTAGCGCCGCGTCTGGATTCGAACCGCGAACCATGTGATCCACAGACCGGTGACGTATCCACTAGACCACGACACCTCTACCTGATACGACTCCCTCCCTCATTCCTTGCCGATGTCCTTGTTAATTCGCATTTTACCCCCTCCCCCAAACATCTGTTGAATACCTAGTGGTACCGTTAAAAGCAGCTTTGCAACAAGGGTTGACTTGACATGGGTTTCTAATACATGAGTGAAACTTGGAAGTTGCGTGTATTTGAGTCATTAACCGCAATAAACTTGCAATTGATGACAAAGGATTGTATCAAGAAATCATTAAAGACAAGCGTATGTAGAGATATGAATCATATGACTGGTACACAGAGTAGCTATTCAGATTGTCACTTCGTTACATTTTTCATAATACTTTTCTACTCATTTAGCTACTAAAACTAATCAGAATGTATAGGTTCATAATATTCGGCTTGCTAAGTTCGTGCGTTACTGGTAACGATAAATCGATGGAATCAGTGGACCCACCTAGTGCACAGGGTAAGCTATTCTGTATCATATCAAAATTCAATTTAATGTTCCAACAGATATTGACGCATCATATGCAATTCGACCAAAAAAAAAAAAACACGAATATATATAAATTTAGGCCTATCTGCCTAGGCGTATATGAGGAGCGGGGATTTTGAAATGGCGATATTTGGGCAACCATTCTGGCGATATTCGGGCAACCATACTCCATATGGGATTACTCCTGTTTCCGAAGGATCAAGATTCCAAATGTTCGTAATTCCGAAACACAAATGTCCCATAGAAGGGGGATCATAATTCCGAGCATTTGATTTATTTCTCCGAAGGTTCGTTATTCCGAAGGTTCATACAATGAGGGTTCGTAATTCCGAAAATGAAAAAGGGTTCATAATTCCAAACATAAAAAATGGTTCATAATTCCAAAGGCTCGTAATTCCGAAAATGCAATATAGAGTCCTACATAACTTTTCGGAATTACGAACCTTCGGAATAATGAACCCTTTTTCATTTTCGGAATTACGAACCCTATTTCATTTTCAGAATTACGAACCGTAGTAGTAACGAACCTTCGGAATTATGAACCTTCGTAAAAAACGACATATAACCTCTATCCCTGATTCCCTTCCCACGGCCGTCAGCGTTATCATCAGCATTAAGAACTTTCGGAAATATGAACCTTTTTCATTGTCGGAAGTATGAATTAACGAGCCCTATTTCATTTTCGGAATTATGACCCCTTTTTCATTTTCAGAATTATGAACCTTCGGAAAAAATGACATGTAACCCTTCATATTTGGGCAGCGAGGTGCTTGGATATTCTTATATTCGAGCAGAAATGAGCCCAAATTTGTAATTTTTGTATAGTTGCACTACAAAATTGCAAAACAATTTGCTAGCTCGCTTCGCTCGCTCTCAAAAATGTATAAACTCGAAAATAAATATTTAGGAAAAAGACATCAGACCCCCTTTCGAAAATGTGCCCGTACGCCTATGCTTGTCTAATATCAGAATTGGTAATTATTGTTTATAAAATCATAACAGAGCAGTACATTTACTTATGTTATTAGATCAGTTTGGTTAAAGAAGATAGAGATGTAGAGAATGAGTGAGAAAGAGGTTTATACATGTGGAAAGCAGGCAATATTGAAAAGGGCTTCAACCAAAGGACAACTGTTTAAAATTATTATAATCTTATGGAAGGATGAAAAAGATTATTTAGGGACTTTTTTTTGGGGGGGGGGGGGAAGTTACCTACGTTTTGTTTCCTTCATTTTCACTTATTCAGAATGGGATTATCTTGGCTGTTTTCCTCGTGGATGCTTAGAATTTAACCATAGTGTGAATATGCCACGGTTCTTAACTTCCCCTGACTCTTGCAAATGGGAATGCATTCAACTTGGATTTAATATAGCAGCAGTGTACAACCGGACGAAATGCTCATGTGCATGTGAGATGACATGTTTACTCCGTCATTCTGACGATACCTACTGTGGATTGCCATGTCAAGGTGACAAAGCGTTATCTTGCGGTGGTTATACTGCAGCTTCTGTTTACACAGGTAAAATTCATATATCACAAAGATACATTTCAAAAATTCAGAATTTACATTTGAAAGGGTACTAGCAAGTATATAATTAAGTGCCACTTTAAACATCACCTAATATACTTTCAAAGGAAACGAAGAAGAGTCATTAAAACATTTTTTTTAATAATTGAATTTGATGTAAAGCCTCAATGAAGGCAAAAGTACGAAGGCCTCACAAATAAATTTAGGTCTTCACTTGAGCCAATTGTTTGATCTTGTCGCAATACTGTGAATAACGATTTCATCCTTCCGACTTTTTTCTTTCTTGTCATCGTAAAGCGGTCGATCCTGGCCGCCATTCAGTAACTCTTTTATAAATTATAATATCTCTACATTTAATAAACGTGAAATTATGTATCATCAAACTCTTTCCTTTTTCTTCCTCAAAACAATGCTATATGCTATAATACAATTACTTCACTTCATACTTTTCCTTTCTAACTTCATGGTTTCCCTGTTCCAGTGAACGCTCTAGAAAAGTCCTCGGTTAAATCTGATAGTTGTAAGACACCTCAGGATGACCAGTCTGTAAATATGAACAATGGACCAAACGGTAAATATATCTGTTTCTACTTGCAACAAGTTGATCCAAGTGTGTGCGTACATGACGGTATGTGTGTGGGTGAGGGTATGGGTGTGAGTGTATGTGGGTGTATGGGTGGGCTTATGTGTGTCAGGGTGTGCTCTTACATATATGCAGCTGTGAGTACAGAGAACAAAAGAGCACAATGATGTCCTTTATTTAGTCATGCTTGTGGGGTACAAAACAAAACAGTTCCCCCACAAATCAATGTGTGTGCAGATGTGCGTTTGTTTAGCATTATGTCCGAGGACATTTTCGGACAGAGAACAAAAAAAAAATCATGACAACAATGGTCCTAGGAAGCCGGACAATAGTCCTCGAACGTCGAACATTGAATTTATGCCTTATTCCGTCGACTGTCCGAGGACGAGTAACAATAGAGGAACAATAGTTGTCCTCGGAAGTAAAGCCATGTAAACGTGTGTGTGTGTGCGTGTGTGTGTGTGTGGGTGTGGGTTTGGAATGTTATGTTTATTGCCATGTTGAATTATATTGTGTAATTAATGCTTAATCTGTTATATTAATTTTGAAAAAATGAATCAAGGAATAAAAAATTATGAAAAGAAAAAAAAAAGTGTGTGTGTGTGTGTATGTGTTGTGTGTGTGGGTGTCGGCGTGTTTAGCCGTATGTCCGAGAACATTTTCGGACAGAGAACAAAAAAAAAATCATGAGAACAATGGTCCTCGAAGCCGGACAATAGTCCTCGAACATCGAACAATGAATTTGTCCCTTATTCCGTCGACTGTCCGAGGGGGGGGGGGGGGCATCTCGTTTTTCCGAAGTTCGTTTTTCCAAAGGTTCGTATTTCCGAAGGTTCGTATTTCCGAAACCCTAATTTCCCATGCCTGGGGGTTCATAATTCCGAAAATGAAAAAGGGTTCGTAATTCCGAACATTTGTTGCATTATTCCGAAGGTTCGTTATTCCGAAGGTTCGTTTATCCGAAGGTTCATAATTCCGAAAATGAAATAGGGTTCATATTTCCGAAGGTTCGTATTTCCGAAAATGAAAAAGGGTTCATAATTCCGAAGGTTCGTATTTCCGAAAATGAAATGAGGTTCATAATTCCGAAAATGAAATAAGATTCGTATTTCCGAAAATGAAAAAGGGTTCGTATTTCCGAAAATGAAAAAGGGTTCATCATTCCGAAGGTTCGTATTTCCGAAAATGAAAAAGGGTTTGTATTTCCGAAAATGAAATAGGGTTCGTATTTCCGAAAATGAAAAAGGGTTCGTATTTCCGAAAATGAAATAGGGTTCGTATTTCCGAAAATGAAATAGGGTTCATAATTCCTGGTAAAAAAAAAGGCGAATTCATCAGGAGCAGAGGTGTAGCAACGGGGGGTGGGGTGGGGGGGGGGGGGGGGGGGGGCATGTCCCTACCCCTCCCTCATCGGATGGCGAAGAAATAAGAAAAAAAAAAAAAAAAAGAATAGGAAGAAGACGGTTGGACCCCTTCCGGCAACCCCCCCCCCCCCCCCAACCCTCTTCCACCAGCGGCGTCTTAGATTAGCTTTAAGATTATTCCAAAAGACTTGTGCCTCCAATGGTGCCAGTGCTCCCACAATGGCTAGACTCTAGCTACGCCACTGTTAAAGGGAAAATTTAGGGTCACGATAGGATATTATGGTTTTAATTGCCATCTTCAAAAAGCGGATCTCTTTTCGACGAAAAGCACCTCCCCCACCCCCGCAATGAATAAAAAAATGAAATGGAGACACAAAACTGGGAAGGTTTATAAAAGAGGAGAGAAGAGAAAAGAGATGAAAATAAGAGGACGAGATTAGAAGAATCGAATAAGTGTTTATGTGTGTGTGTGTGTGTGTGTGTGTGTGTGTGTGCGTGTGTGGAGGTGTCGTAGTCGAACGGTTTACAGCGCTTGACTGGAAACGCGAAGGTTGGGGGTTTGATATGGTACGGCACCTATGGCCTTTTTGTTGTAAAAAAAAATGATAGCAACTTTCCGTTTTTTTAATTTACGAGCGCGAAGCTAGCGACCAAAAATAATTGTGCCTTTCCGTTGTGAAAAATCATAAAAATGACATATTTCGGCATATAATGATTGAAATATGAGGATATTCGGGCACCTCACTCCCTGAATATGAGGTGTGAGTTGAATATCGGCACTTTCAAATCCGGGGGGGGGGGGTTGGCTGCACCCCCCCCCCCCCCCCTTCTCGTACGCCTATGCCTATGTTAAGTACACAGTTGTGATTGATTTTAACTTGCGATTGTTTCAAATAAATCGCTTCAACTCCTTATAAGGTGGGGCACTGGTTGATAAAAGCCATTAATTTAGGTCACAATGTTTTCTTCTACATAATTTATGTAATTCCTTATTTCTATTTTTTACGATGAGGATTGTTTTACTCTCAATGTCTTTTAGTGTTTTGTAATTCGTTATGCTTGTAAAAGTTATTTCAAACTTCAGGTCAGCGGTTGTAACTGTTAAAAACGCAGACTGTGCAGTAAAATGAAGCAACTCATTAGAATCTGTACAAATGATTAATGGTTTTACTCATAAATACGAACCTACCATTTTTCATTGACATAATTATATGACCTTCAAATGCCCAAATATTCCATATTCGGCAGTAGGGTTAAGTAATATTATTCATGGCTCATTATTACATGTTCTATATTTGTCTTTTGATGGCGAAATTGCATTTCCATTACAATTTTTAAAAAAAGGTTTTTTTTTTTTTTTTAACTCGCTTCGCTCGCTTGCAAATTGTAGAAACGGGGAGTATGATATTCTGCCAAGAGGCATCAGCTCCCCCTTTCAAAAACATTACGTGGCCATGTTCTGCTTGTAAAGATCTACTTGGAACTTTGGTGTGTCTCATTTTCCAAAGCGGTATATACATTATATAAATAACTTCAAGCCAATTTTGTTGTAGCAAATTTAATCCGGAATCCGATCATTCCCTTTCTTCAATACATCAGTATGTATTTCACCGAAGCAATATCATTTTATGAGAAATGAAACATGTATTCCTGAGGCGCTCGCTCACAAATATTGGTTATTATAATAGGAACAATGATAATAATGATAATAATATTAACAATAATAACAATAATGATGATAATAATAATAATAATTATTATAATAATCATAATAATAAAAATGATAATATTGATAGGAATTACGATAATAATGGCTATTTCTCTGGATTTTATTACAATTGTAATCATCATTGTTATGATTATTGAGTACGAAATTAATATCTTTACACTTGGCCGTCTTTCCCCTCCTCCCTATCCGAAATACGGATTGACGCCGTATTCTCTGAATTTACAACCCTTTTTCATTTTCGGAAATACGAACCTTATTTCATTTTCGGAATTATGAACCTCATATCATTTTTCGGAAATACGAACCTTCGGAATTATGAAACCTATTTCATTTTTCAGAAAAAGGTTTGCGGTACAACCATGTGAGTTGGAATAACTCCACGTTCATTTTCGGAAAAACGAACCTTCGGAAAAACGAACCTTCGGAGTAACGAACCTTCGGAATAACGAACCTTCGGGATTATGAACCTTCGGAAAAACGAACCATCGGAAATACGAACCTTCGGAAAAACGACATGTAACCATCCGAGGACGGAGGAACAATAGAGGAACAATACTTGTCCTCGGAAATAAAGCAATACAAGACTGTGTGTGTGGGGGAGGGGGGTGTGCGTGTGTGTTTTGTATACATGTATACGCATTCAGACCGATGACATCGAACAAAGAGAACAATGGGTCATCGGTAGTAATTCAATAGGTCATCGGTTGTCAACAATTGGTGAGGTTTATTCCGTCAATGAATTTTGTGACGCAATTCAATAGTGGAGTCCTCGGTTGAAATTCGAACAATAGAAAACATAGATGTGTGTGTGTATGTGGGTGGATGTGAGTAATCAAGGAGGTACTAGGCAAGCTGTAATTGGGTTTTGCAGACGTGAATCAATCGATCTCATTATTTACGTCTGTGGACCGACCTTCAGGTTCATCATCCAAAAGACGACACTCAGTTTTGAACTTGGTCTATCAGAGTTGGTTTGTAGGGAATAACAAGGAGGGCCATGAGGTCACGTTTACTCCCGCTCCCTCTACCCATTTGGCAAAGCATCCATTTTTTCATCATATTATTTGATTCAGCTGATGAATAGAAAGAAACTAACAATATGCTCACTCGCATAAACTTTGAAACTAGAAAGTTGATATTCATATCTATCTAATATCAGAATGGATAGTTATGTTGTTTTTTAAAATCATAACAGAGTAGTGGATTTCTTTAATTAGGGCCTTATGGTTAAAGAAGAGAGAGAGGTGGAGTTAGAAGGAGGTGAATAAAAAAGCGGACAATATTGAAAGGATTTTAAGCAAAGCATTACTGTTTGAAATTGTTATAATATAATAGAAGAATGATAAACATTACTAGGGGACTTTTTGTGGAGAACTTGCCTACGTTTCATTTCCTTCATTTTCAATTATTTAGAATGGGATTATCTTGGCTGCTTTCCTCGTGGATGCTTAGAATTTGACCATAATGTGAACATACCACAGTTTCTAACTTTCCCTAACTCATGCACATCGGAATGCATTCAACTTGGATTTAATATAGCAGCAGTGTACAACCGGACGAAATGCTCTTGTGCATGTGAGCTGACATGTTTACACCGCTATTCCGACACCTACTGTGGATTGCCATGTCATGGTGACATAGCGTTATCTTGCGGTGGTTATACTGCAGTTTCTGTATACACAGGTAAAACGTGTAGAACATAAAGACATGTAGAAAAAAATTATATCATAAGCTTCAGATTTTTCAGATTTCAGATTTAGATTTTATTTCATTACATTTTCATTTTTCAAAGTACATGTATATAACAATATGTATTGTGCAATTAACAATATACAAATAATTCACAACACAACTTGGTGCAGAAACGTTTTCGATCATTACAAGCAAAATAAAGTACATTAAAGTTTGAGTTGTAAAAAAAAAAATTAACAGTAATGAAGACTACGTTAGATTAATTTTATGAAAATGAGAATGAAAACAGAGACCAGCATAGAAGCATAGCTTGTAAAAGGGAAGTTTTGAAACATGCCAGAAAGGTGGACAGAGACTCCGGGTGATGCGCCACTTAAACTCTTGCAAAGCCCCTGACAGTCTAAAGAAAAGAAAACGAGCCAACTCATATAAAAAAATGTCAATTGCTTTTAATGCAATAGAATCACTGAAGCCGATAGTTTAATGGCCGTGTAAATAAATTTAGGCCTCCACAAGCTGTTTCCAATATTTGGTTCTTTGACAATAATGTAATGCACTACAACTTAACGGTTTTATCCCTCCTTCTATTTCTGTCTTCCCTGAAATCACAAAACGGTCCCTCCTTGCCTCCATTTCGTATCAGTTTCATAAATTAGAATATCTATCTTGCAAAAGAAAAACGTGAATTATACGAAAATATATCATCCAACTATTTCCCTTTCTTTCTCACAATATTTATTATGCTATAGTACAATTTGTTCAATTCATGATGTTTCTTTTTTCATGGTTTTTGTATTACAGTGAAGGCACAAAAAACGTCCACGAGAAAATCTAAAAGTTGCAAGACACCTCAGGAAGACCAGTCTCTAAATGTGGACCATGATACAAAGGGTAAATATTTCTGTTTCTATT
Organism: Heliocidaris erythrogramma; assembly: GCA_025617745.1. Taxonomy (NCBI): domain Eukaryota; kingdom Metazoa; phylum Echinodermata; class Echinoidea; order Camarodonta; family Echinometridae; genus Heliocidaris; species Heliocidaris erythrogramma. The sequence goes on along the minus strand of CM046858.1, from coordinate 44,597,996 downwards.
TGTAACAAGTTGATCCAAGTGTGTGTGGATGTGCGTGTGCGTAGGTGTATGTGGGTGGTCGTATGTGTGATTAAAGTGGAATGAATGATAATCCGATAAGCCAATAATCATGTAGATAATTGTCAGCCTGTTGAAAATATCTTTAAATTACTCCAATTAGATTATTTATTAAGAAGGAGAACAATGTCTCAAAAAGTTGCAGTTTCCTTGGAGCTATACATTATCCCATGGGTGCTGTCATTTAATTAGAAAGTAATGTTAGAGCAGTGCTATTTGTGAGATACCCACTGACCTGTAAACTAGCTACGATGACACTCATGATCACCTGTGGAATTCATGACACTGGATTTCATTATAATATACAATTTTTGTAGTCATGTACATTCAAATGAAGGGATTTTTTACCCTGTCATATAACATAATTGTGTCAAGATATTTGGTTAATCTGTTTCATAAGTGAAGCAGTTTTTTTTGTTAAGCATACACAAGTTTGCTTTGTCTTTGACAGGCTTGTTCCGAAAGGGTGGGTAGCGCGCGTCGCGTTGACTGGAACGCCACCATTCGTCCAAAGCCCCCCCCCCCCCCCCCTCCCTGGTTTTGCCGAAAGGTGCGTTTGTACTTTTTTAAAAATGTAATAATAATGACAGCGGTGGACTTATATACGGATCCCGGCCCGTGCCCCCCCCCCCCCCCTTTGAAAGAAAAATATGCAATGTGCCCCTTTTTTATTGTGCCCCCCCCCCCCCCCTTTAGAACTGATAACCTTTTATTGTTTGTTTGTTTGTTTGTTTTTTGTTGCAGAGAATTATGGGAGGAAAAATGGACCCCATAAAATCTGATAACCCACACCCCCCCCCCCCCCCCCGTCCACTGAGCGACTTTTGGAGGGCTCGCGAAGAAAAAAATCTCGCCAACCCCCCCCCCCCCCCCCAGCAATTTAAATACGGATCTCCCTCCAAAGTTGACAGCCCTGCATTTCTGTGCCCCCCCCCCCTTACAAAATCCTGGATCCGCCCCTGATTAATGATAATAATCAATCAGGGGCGGATCCAGGGAGGGGGGCGAATCTGCCGTCCGCCCCCCCCCCCCCCTCCTTTGAAACCCAACTGGCATACCTTAAGTACACAATAGTTTTCCGGCTCTGTGCCCCCTATTTTACAAAATCCTGGATCCGCCCCTGACACCTGCCTGATAATAATAATAATAATAACAACAATATTTAGAAAAAGTCAACGCAACCTTTCGGCAAAACCGATGGGGTGGGCTTTGGACGAATGGTGACGTTCCATTCAATGCGACGCGACCCGACGCTCCCAACGCACCCTTTCAACAAACCGGGGGGGGGGGGGTGAACAAATGATGGCCTGGTACATGAATCTTTTAATACAAGTGGAAAAATGTTTTCAGAAATATTCGTTTCAAATTACTTTTTGCTATAAGGGACTAAAA